>JAVSCE010022753.1:0-294350 GCA_032199065.1 Smutsia gigantea | reverse complement strand
CCATATTCCTCTGTCTTTTCATGGCTGTGTAATTTGGTCACTGATAGTTGCCACGTATGTCACCTGGGCTCTTTAAGACTTTAAAGAGAAGAAAAAAAAAAGAGAATAAAATAGAGAAAAAAAGAAAAAAAAGAAAGAAAGAAAAAAAGAAAAAAAGAAAGAAAAGAAAAAACAAAAACAAAACAAAACAAAAAAAACAAAAAAAAAAAGCCCACTGTACGTAGATTCTGTGGGAATGCTCTAGGTGGCGCTATTGCCCCACTATTCCACAGCTGTGACTGTGCCGCTCCGCAGGGCCCTTTATCGCTCTGGCAGGGGTGGGAACGAGTAGGAAGCTGTTGATCTCAGTGAAAGTGTTAAGTATGGCTACGCTTCCTCAGTCGCCAGCCAAGGCGTCTGGGAAACTCCCAGGACTCCCAGCCTGCTGGGCTGGTGGGCTGGGACGGTCGGCTTCTCTCTGCTGGGCTCCTGTCTCTTTAAGACAGCTGAAGAAAGCACGCACTTTTTTTTTTCCTTCCCGGGAGCCAGCTGCAAGCACCCTGGCGCGCTCCCCGCTCAGATCCCGCCCCCCTGTCTCTCCAATCTCCGCTGCACTGCGCAATGTGGGCCAGCGCTCCCCGCGCAGATCACCGGGGCTGGCCACTTCGCGGGGTGCGCCTCCACTCCCTCCCGGCTCTGAATCCTCTCCTCCCGCCGGCGCGCTGGGGTGGGGGAGGACCCGGGTCCCCCCGGGTCACGGCTCCGCATCCTACCCACCTCCTGGGGCGCCGAGCCCTCTCGGGTGCAGCTGCATATTGCACCCTTCTGTGCACTCTCGTCTCTCTTCCAGGAACAGATGCACTTTCCGTGTTTTCGCAGACAAACACAGTGTTGTGAGGAGATCTCCGCCGCCCCAGTCACACCACCATCCTCCCGGAAGTCCATTCTAACTTCTTCTAAGTGAAAAAAGAGACAATGTTTTTCTGTCCGGAATTGTGATTGACTTTAGTGGACTGAATCGCTGGGTGGGTTGGAGTTGAGTAAATAAACTTTGAGCTATAACAAGTTTATCAGTAGTTGAAGTAGTGTCTGAGGGAGGAGAATCACATTAATAATATTGACCGCTATGGGACTGTACAGATGACACTGCTTAAGGAGTCCTAGAATTAAAATCATAATAAATGTTTTTCCATTACATGAAATTCTCCCTGTTCTGTGGCTGGGCTTATTCCTTTTTATTTGGATTGTCACTAGACTGCTATCTAAATAGCAGAGTAATTTTTGCTTTAATTTCCTTGCAGATCTTTAAGTTATTTACATATTATTTCCTCTCCTCTTTACCACTCTCCTGGAATACAACTCAAGTGGAACTTAGATTTACTTTGATTTTGCTTTTGAAACATGGCAGGCTTGTATAAAAATCCCTGGAGAAACTATCATTAACTCTTGAAGATAGCTTTTTTTTTTTCCTGGGGAGCTTTGATATTATTTTGATTTCCTACGTGACAGAATTTTATATATACAGACAGAATATTCTTCCTCTTTTCATCACCTGACATTACAATGATCCTTAGAATTGCAAATACTGGCAAATGACGAAACAAACCCAACATTATATTTTGAAGTGTTTCTGAGATCCTTCTTTTATGTAATATTGTTAAGGGATATAGCATGACTGCATGTGTAAGTTTGGATGGAAAAGCAAGGATGGAAATGAAGGGCTAGCTTTTCTCAATTACTCTTGGAGTTGTTCCTTTATGGAGAACCTGCAGGGTATCACTAATCTGTATTGGTCACGAATAGAGATTTAGGGAAATAATTATTTGGGGTTTCAGACTTCCTTTCCTTAAAAATAATCCTTTTATTAGCTATCATGGGGCCAGTCAGAACCTGGAACAAAAACAGGAAAGTGGCTCATTATAATGAGGTTTATCTGTCATCCTCCAAAAAACCCAAAATGCTTCAATTCCAGTTACAATACACTAAGCATTTACAATATTTTGAAGTTACACAGGCATAAAATCCATAGTTCATTTGAGGTCTTTGTGTTCTTAAGTTAAAAGAAAACAGCTTTGTAATAAGATAAAGATAAAATTAAGATTTATTCCTCCTTTCTATTCAGTTTATAGACTTCCCCTGATAATAGTGTGCCTAGGAAACTATCTGTAAATACTTGGTTATATTAAAACAATGGTGTTGAAAAATCATGAAGGACAGAAAAACTGAATGAGAATGGAATTTTGAGGAGATAATACCAAAAATTAAGACCTAATTATCTCAGTGTTGTGGAAGAGGATTTACCAGGATCTGCTAAATGAAACAGAAGGTAAGCTTCTGTTAAGCTGGGTAAGGAAATGTAGGGCTGTGGTAAAAGGCACAAAAGTTCTCTGTCTTTAAGGGTTCACTCTGCCATTCATTAATCATGGAGGGTGGACTGATGAGTAAATATCCAGTGCCTACCCTGGCCAGTACATTTGACCATAATAAAGATCAAGTTAAGTTATTTATGGTAATGCTTCCTTGTAATATATAATATGATATCCTTGCTATGTAATATAACAAATTCTCTAGTTCATTGGTAGCATTGGTTTAAGCCCACCCCTAATTGTGGGATGACCAAGCTGGCTTAGCCTGGATTGAGAGTAGGGGTCATGAAAGTGGCAGAGCATGCCATGCTGTTTTGCGGGTCCACACAATGGGAGGCAGGGGTGACCAAACAGGACTGTAGGAATAAGAAAAGCAAAAAACCATGAGTTTGTTGAAGTTTAAAGGGCCAGAAGGAACAGATGAGGGTCTCAAATATTGATGTGGGTTAACCCGGGGTCAGAAAGATAATATAGTAACTAACATGTATTGCAGCTTGTTTTATGGCAGGCACTACTCTTAAGAATTTATAAGTATAAATTGGTGTGCTAATACATGTCCATGTTACAGTTGAAAGGAAGGTTGAACAGAGAGGTCGAGAAACTTGCCCAGAGTTCCATGGCTAGTAATTTTTGGAGATATGGTTTGAATCCATTATTTCAGGTTATTTATTTTCTTGGTGTTGAGTCATATCAATTCTTTATATATTTCAGATGTTAGCCCCTTAACATAAATATCATTTATGAATATATTGTCCCATACTGTAGGTTGCCTTTTTGTTCTGTTGATATTGTCATTTGCTGTATAGAAGCTTTTTAGTTTCATGTAGTCCCACTTGTTCATTTTTTATTTTTTTTCCTTTACCCAAGGAGATGTGTGTCCAGGAAAAAAATTGCTCATGCTTACATTCAAGAGGTTTTTGCTTCTTTTCTTCTAAGAATTTTATGATTTCATGTCTTATATTTAGGTCTCTAATGCATTTTAAGTTTACTTTTGTGTGTGGTGTTAGACAGTAATTCAGTTTCATTCTCTTGCATGTAGCTGTCCAGTTTCCCCAACACCAGTTATTGAAGAGACTATCTTTTCCCCATTTTCTATCCATGGCTTCTTTATCATATATTAATTGGCCATATGTGTGTGGGTTTATAATTGGGCTCTTTATTCTCTTTCATCAATCTATGTGTCTGTCTTGTGCCAATATCCTTCTGCTTTGATTACTGTAGCTTTGTGGTATGGCTTGAAGTCTGTGAATGAAATAACCCCAGCTTTGTTCTTTCTCAGAATTGTTTTGGCTATTCGAGGTATTCCATGGTTCCATATAAATTTTAGGATTATTTGCTCTAGTTCATTGAAAAATGCTATTGGCATTTTGATAGGGATTGAACAGCATCTGCAAATTGCTTTGGGCAGGACGACTATTTTGACAATATTAATTCTTCCGGTCCATGAGCACAAGATAGATTTCTATTTTTTTGGTGTCTTTAATTTCTCTCATGAATGTCTTACAGTTTTCAGAGTATAGGTCTTTCACCTCCTTGGTTAGGTTGATTCCTAGATGTTTTATTATTTTTGAATAGAGTTATTTTCCTGATTTCTCTTTTTGCTGGTTTGTTAGTATATAGGAATGCAACAGATTGCCGTGTATTAATTTTGTATCCTACATAGTTCTCATAGTTTTTTTTTTTGGAGGTTTTATGGTTTTCTATGTATAATATTATGTCTTCTGAAAATAGTGACAGTTTAATTTCTTCCTTACCAATCTGGATGCCTTTTATCTCTTTGTGTTGTCTGATTGCCTTGGCAAGGACCTCTAGTACTGTGTTGAATAAAATTGGTGAGGGTGGGCAACCTTGTCTTGTTCCTGGTCTTAGAGGAAAAGCTTTCAGCTTTTTGCTGCTAAGTATGATGTTGGCTGTGGGTTTGTCTTATATGGCCTTTATTATGTTGAGGTATGTACCCTCCAAATCCATTTTGTTGAGAGTTTTTATCACGAATGGATGTTGAATTTTGTCAGATGCTTTTTCAGCATCTATTGAGATGATCATGTGTTTTTTTATCCTTTTTTTGTTGTTAATGTCATGTATGACATTGATTGTTATGAGCATTGTACCATCCTTGCATTCTAGAATAAATCCACTAGGTTGTGATGGATGATCCTTTTGATATATTTTTGAATTCAATTTGCTAATATTGTGTTGAGGGTTTTTGCATCTATATTCATATTGGTCTAAAATTTTCTTTTTTTGTAGTGTCATGTTTTTGATATTAGAGTGGTGCTGACCTCTTAGAATGTGTTTTGAAGTATTCCCTCCTCTTCTACTTTTTGGTATACTTTAAGAAGGATGAGTATTAGCTCTTCTTTGAATGTTTGTTAGAATTCAGCTGTGAAGTCATCTGGTTCTGCAGTTTTGTTTATTGGGAGTTTTTTCATTACCAGTTCCATTTTATTGCTGGTGACTGGTCTGTTCAGATTTTCTGTTTCTTCCTGGGTCAGTCTTGGAAGGTTGTACTTTTCTAGAAATTTATCTATTTCTTCTAGGTTGTCCAATTTATTGGCATAAAATTTTTCATAGAATTCTCTAAAATTTCTTTGTACTTCTGTGGTATTGGTTGTGGCTATTCCTTTTTGTGTTTATGATTTTGTTTGGTTCCTCTCTCTTTTTTTCTTGATAAGTCTGGCTAAGGGTTTGTCAATTTTGTTCATCTTCTCAAAGAACCAGCTCTTGGTTTCATTGTTGTTTTATTCTTCTCTATGTTATTTATTTCTGCTCTCATCTTTACTATGTCCCTCCTTCTATTAATGTTGGGTTTCATTTATTCTTCTTTTTCTAATTTTTTTAATTGTGAGTTTAGACTGTTTATTTGGGATTGTTCTTGGTTCATGGTGTAGGCCTGTATTGCTGTATACTTCCCTCTTAAAACAACTTCTGTGACTTTCAACATTTTGAGTCTTTTGTATTTTTTTTCATTTGTCTCCATGTATTGCTTGATTTCTACTTCTATTTGTTCATTGACCTGTGGATTATTTAGCATGTTGTTTAGCCTCCATGTATTTGTAGGGTTTTTGTTTTGTTTTGTTTGTGTAATTTATTTCTAGCTTCATGCCACTGTCATCTGAAAAGTTGCTTAAAACAATTTTGATCTGTTTAAATTAATTGAGGTGCTTTTTGGGACCTAGAATGTGATCTAGTCTGGAGAATGTTCCATGTACAATTGAGAAAAATGTGTATCCTGCTGCCTATCAGTGAAATATTCTGTAGATATCTGTAGAGTCGATCTGATCTAGTGTGTGCTACAGTGCCTCTGTTTCCTTATTTATTTTTTGTCTGGTTGATCTATCTATTTATGTAAGTGGAATGCTAAAGTCCCCTAATATGAATGAGATGCAGTCTATTTCCCCCTTTAATTCTGTCAGTATTCGTTTTACATATTTAGGTGCTCCTATGTGTATGGTTATACACTCTTATTAGGCTGACCACTCTATCATTATGTAGTATCCTTGTTCATTTTGAAATCTATTTTGTCTGATATAAGTACTGCTACTCCTACTTTTTTCTCCCTATTATTTGCATGAAATACCTTCCTTACCTCTTCACTTTCAGCCTATGTATGTTTTAGGTCTGAAATTAGTCTGATGTAGGCAGCATATAGATGAGTCTTGTTTTTTTTATCCATTCTGCCACCCTGTGCCTTTTGATCGCTGCATTCAGCCCATTTACACTTAAGGTAACTATTGATAGGTATGTCCTCATTGCCATTTTACTAATTGTTTTCTCATTGTTTTTGTAGTTCCTCTCTGTTCCTTTCTTTCTCTTAGTCTCTTGTTATTTGATGGTTTTCTTTAGTGTTGTGATTGGATATCTTTTTTAAAAGTTTTGTGTATCTGTTATAGGCTTTAGGTTTCTGGTTACCATAAGGTTCATGTATAGTTTCCTAACTATATCACAGTCTCTATTCAGTTGATGATCATTCTATTTCAAACACAATCTAAAAGTACTTCTTTTTTATTTTTCTTTCTCCTCCACACTTTATGTATTAGATATCATAATCTGCACTTTTTTGTATATTACTTGACTGATTTTGTGTATAGTTGGTTTTACTATTTTTTTTTTAATTTCATGCTTGCTTGGTAAGTAATTGGCCTTCTACCTTTACTGTGGATTTATTTCAACTGGTGAAAAATATTTAAGCTTAAAACATTTCCATCTACAGAAGTCCCTTTAATATATCCTGTAATGTCATTTTAGTGGTGGTGAACTCCTTCAGCCTTCATTTATCTAGTATATTTTTAATCTCTCCTTCAATTTTGAATTATAACCTTGCTGGGTAGAGGATTCTTGGTTGAAGGTCCTCCTGTTTCAGTACATTAAATATTTCATGCCTCTCCATTATGGCCTGGAAAGTTACTGCTGAGAAATCTGCTGATAATCTGATGGGGTTTCCCTTATCAGTAATTTTTCTCTCTCTCGGGCTCCTTTCAATACTCTCTCTTAATCCTTAATCTTTTTTTTTTCATTTTAAGAAAAAAAAGTTTAATTGTGTTTTTACATAGGATGGTATAGAATACTATGATAATAATATTCTGCATTCTTTATTTTTTTAACTGTTTACCTCAGTATTTTTCAGATACTTTCTTTTTTGTTTTATGTCTTTTTTTTATAATTTATTTTGGTATCATTAATCTACAATTACATGTGCAATATTATGGTGATTAAACTATACCCTTCATCAGGTCCCTCCCGCCAAACCCCATTACAGTCACTGTCCATCAGCATAGTGAGATGCTATAGAGTCACTACTTGTCTTCTCTGAGTTGTACAGCCCTCCCCGTGCCCCCCCAACATTACATCTGCTAATCGTAAACCCCCTTTTTCCACGTATCCCTCCATTCCCACCCATCCTCCCAAGTCCCTTTCTCTTTGGTAACTATTACTCCGTTCTTGGGTTCGGTGAGTCTGCTGCTGTTTTGTTCCTTCAGTTTTTTCTTTGTTCTTATACTCCACATCTGAGTGAAATCATTTGATACTTGTATTTTTCGGCTTGGCTTATTTCACTGAGCATAATACCTCTAGCTCCATCCATATTGTTGCAACTGGTAGGATTTGTTATCTTCTTATGGCTGTATAATATTCCATTCTGTATATGTACCACCTCTTCTTTATCCATTTATCTACTGATGGAAACTTAGGTTGCTTCCATTTCTTGGCTATTGTAAATAGTGCTGCGATAAACATAGGGGTGCATATGTCTTTTTCAAACTGTGCTGCTGCATTCTTAGGGTAAATTCCTAGGAGTGGGATTCCTGGGTCAAACGGTATTCCCATATTGAGTTTTCTGAGGAACCTCCATACTGCTTTCCACAATGCTGAACTAATTTGCATTCCCACCAGCAGTGGGATTCTTCGCCAACATTTGTTGTTGTTTGTGTTTTGGATGTTGGCCATCCTCACTGGTGTGAGGTGATATCTCATTGTGGTTTTAATCTGCATTTCTCTGATGATTAGCGATGTGGAGCAACTTTTCATGTGCCTGTTGGCCATCTGAGTTTCTTCTTTTGAGAAGTGTCTATTCATGACCTCTGCCCATTTCTTAATTGGATTATTTACTTTTTGTTTGTTGAGGTGCATGAGTTCTTTATATATTTTGGATGTCAACCTCTTATCGGATACGTCATTTATGAATATATTCTCCCATACTGTAGGATTTCTTTTTGTTCTACTGATGGTGTCTTTTGCTGTACAGAAGCTTTTCAGCTTGATATAGTCCCACTTGTTTATTTTTGCTTTTGTTTCCCTTGCTCGGGGAGATATGTTCATGAAGAAGTCGCTCATGTTTACGTCCAAGAGATTTTTGCCTATGTTTTTATCTCAGAGTTTTATGGTTTCATGACTTACATTCAGGTCTTTGATCCATTTTGAGTTTACTTTTATGTATGGGGTTAGACAGTAGTCCAGTTTCCTTCTCTTGCATGTAGCTGTCCAGTTTTGACAACACCCGCTGCTGAAGAGGCTGTCATCTCCCCATTGTATATCCAAGGTTCCTTTATCAAATATTAATTGACTGTATATATTTGGGTTAATGTTTGGATTTTCTATTCTCTTCCACTGGTCTGTGCGTCTGTTTTTTGTTACAATACCAAATTGTCTTGATTACTGTGGCTTTGTAGTAGAGCTTGAAGTCAGGGAGCGTATTTCCCCCTGTTTTATTCCTCCTTCTCAGGATTACTTTGGCTATTCGGGGTCTTTTGTGGTTCCATATGAATTTTAGAATTATTGGTTCCAGTTCATTGAAGAATGCTATTGGTATTTTGATCGGGATTGCGTTGAATCTGTAGATTGCTTTAGGTAGTATAGCCATTTTGACAATATTTATTCTTCCTAGCCTAGAGCATGGGATGCATTTCCATTTGTTAGTGTCCTCTTTAATTTCTCTTAGGAGTGTCTTGTAGTTTTCAGAGTACAGGTCTTTCACTTCCTTCGTTAGGTTTATTCCTAGGTGTTTTATTCCTTTTGATGCAATTGTCAATGGAATTGTTTTTCTGATTTCTCTTTCTGTTAGTTCATCATTAGCGTATAGGAGAGCAACAGATTATTGTGTGTTAATTTTGTATCCTGCAACTTTGCTGAATTCAGATATTAGTTCCAGTAGTTTTGGAGTGGAGTCTTTAGGGTTTTTTATGTACAGTATCATGTCATCTGCAATTAGGGACAATTTGACTTCTTTACCAGTGTGGATGCCTTGTATGTCTTTGTTTTGTCTGATTGCCATGGCTAGGACCTCAAGTACTATGTTGACTAACAGTGTAGAGAGTGGGCATCCCTGTCTTGTTCCCGATCTTATATGAAAAGCTTTCAGCTTCTTACTGTTAAGTATGATGTTAGCTGTGGGTTTGTCATATGTGGCCTTTATGATGGTGAGGTACTTGCCGTCTACACCCATTTTGTTGAGAGTTTTAATCAGGAATGGATGCTGAATTTTGTCAAATGCTTTTTAGGGTCTATGGAGATGATCATGTGGTGTTTGTTCTTCTTTTTGTTAATGTGGTGGACGATGGTGATGGATTTTCGAATGTTGTACCATCCTTGCATTCCTGGGATGAATCCCACTTGATCATGGTGTATGATCCTCTTGATGTATTTTTGAATTCGGTTTGCTAACATTTTGTTGAGTATTTTTGCATCTACGTTCATCAGGGATATTGGTCTGTAATTTTCTTTTTTGGTGAGGTCTTTGCCAAGTTTTGGTATTAGAGTGATGCTGGCTTCATAGAATGAGTTTGGAAGTATTCCCTCCTCTTCTATTTTTTGGAAAACTTTAAGGAGAATGGGTGTTATTTCTTCTCTATATATCTGGTAGAATTCAGAGGTGTATCCATCTGGTCCGGGGGTTTGGTTCTTGGGTAGCTTTTTGATTACCGCTTCAATTTCGTTGCTGGTGATTGGTCTGTTTAGTTTTTCTGTTTCTTGCTTGGTCAGTCTTGGAAGGTTGTATTTTTCTAAGAATTTGCCCATTTCTTCTGGTTTTCCAGCTTGTTAGCATATAGGTTCTCATAATATTCTCTTATAATTCTTTGTATTTCTGTGGGGTCTGTTGTTATTTTTCCTTTCTCATTTCTGATTCTGTTAATGTGTGTGGATTCTCTTTTTCTCTTAATAAGTCTGGCTAGGGGTTTATCTATTTTGTTTATTTTTTCAAAGATCCAGCTCTTGGTTTCATTGATTTTTTGTATGGTTTTATTCTTCTCGATTTTATTTATTTCTTCTCTGATCTTTATTATGTCCCTCCTTCTGGTGACTTTGGGTCTCATTTGTTCTTCTTTGTCCAATTTCAGTAATTGTGTCTTTAGACTATTCATTTGGGAATGTTCTTCCTTCTTTAAATAGGCCTGGATTGCAATATACTTTCCTCTTAGAACTGCCTTTGCTGCGTCCCACAGAAGTTTTGGCTTTGTGTTGTCATTAGTCTCCATATATTCTTTGATTTTTCTTTTGATTTAGTCTTTAACCCATTGATTAATTAGGAGAATGTTGTTAAGTCTCCATGTATTTGTGAGCCTTTTTGTTTTCTTTCTAAAGTTTATTTCTAGTTTTATACCTTGGTGATCTGAGAAGTTGGTTGGTAGGATTTCAATATTTTTGAAATTACTGAGGTTCTTTTTGTGGCCTAGTATGTGGTCTTTTCTGGAAAATGTTCCATGTGCACTTGAGAAGAATGTGTATCCTGTTGCTTTTGGGTGTAGATTTCTGTAGATATCTGTTAGGTCCATCTGTTCTAGTGTGTTGTTCAGTGCCTCTGTGTTTTTACTTATTTTCTCTCTGGTTGATCTGTCCTTTGGAGTGAGTGGTGTGTTGAAGTCTCCTAAAGTGAATGCATTGCTGTCTATTTCCTCCTTTAATTTTGTTAGTATTTGTCTCACATAATCTGGCGCCCCCGTGTTGTGTGCATATGTATTTTGTAATGGTTATATCCTCTTGTTGGATTGACCCCTTTATCATTATGTAATGTCCTTCTTTATGTCTTGCTACTTTCTTCATATTGAAGTCTATTTTGTCTGATACAAGTACTGCAAAACCTGCTTTTTTCTCTTTGTTGTTTGCATGAAATATCTTTTTCCATCCCTTCACTTTTAGTTTGTGCATATCTTTGGGTTTGAGGTGAGTCTCTTGTGTGCAGCATATAGATGGGTCTTGCTTTTTTATCCATTCTGTTACTCTGTATCTTTTGATTGGTGCATTCAGTCCATTTACACTTAGGGTAATTATCGATAGATATGTACTTATTGCAGTTGCTGGCTTTAGATTCGTGGTTACCAAAGGTTCAAGGGTTGCTTCTTTACTATCTAACAATCTAACTTAACTTTCTTGTTAAGTTATTATAAACACCGTCTGATGTTTCTTTCTTTCTCTCCCTTCTTATTCGTCCTCCTCCATTCTTTATATACTAGGTGTTTTATTCTTTGCCTTTAGTTAGTATTTGGATGGTCTGCTTTCTTTGCTATGATTTTATTTTCTCTGGTGACTTCTTTTTAGCCTTAAGACTCTTCCCTCTAGAGCAGTTCCTTTAAGATATTCTGTAGAGGTGGTTTATGGGAGGCAAATTCTCTCAGCTTTTGCTTGTCTGGAAATTGTTTAATCTCTCCATCATATTTAAGTGATAATCGTGCTGGATACAATATTCTTGGTTCGAGGCCCTCTGTTTCATTACATTAAATATATGATGCCATTCTCTTCTGGCCTGTAAGGTTTCTGTTGAGAAGTCTGATTATAGTCTGATGGGTTTTCCGTTGTATGTGATCTTTTTTCTCTCTGTAGCTGCCTTTAATACTCTGTCCATTTCTTTGATCTTTGCCATTTTAATTATTATGTGTCTTGGTGTTGTCTTCCTTGGGTCCCTTGTGTTGGGAGATCTGTGGGCTTCCGTGGACTGTGAGACTATTTCCTTCTCCAGCATGGGGAAGTTTTCAGCAATTATTTCTTCAAAGACACTTTCTATCCCTTTTTCTCTCTCTTCTTCCTCTGGTACTCCTATAATACAAATATTGTTCTGTTTCAATTGGTCACACAGTTCTCTTAATATTCTTTCATTCTTGGAGATCCTTTTATCTCTCTCTGCCTCAGCTTCTCTGTAGTCCTGTTCTCTGATTTCTGTTCCATTAACAGCCTCTTGCATCTCATCCAGTCTGCTGCTAAGCCCATTGATGGCTTGTCTCATTTCTGCAGTGTCTTTCCTGACTTCTCTCACTTCCTCCCCCTGCTCTTGCATATTTCTCTGTAGATCCATCAGCATGGTTATGAATTTTATTCTGAATTCTTTTTCAGGAAGATTGTGCTTTTCCATCCCTTCAGGCTCCCTGTCTGGTGTTCTCTGGGTGAGCTTTGTCTGTACTATATTCCTCTGTCTTTTCATGGTGATAGAAGTGGTCACTGGCAAGTGCCACATATGTCAGCTGGGCTCTATAAGACTTTTAAAAAAAAGGGAAAAGAAAGAAAAGAGGAAAAAAGAAGGAAGAGAAAGAAAAGAGAAAAAAAGAAAGAAAAGAAAGGAAAAAAAAAAAGCCCTCTGGGAATAGATTCTGTAAGGATGCTATAGGTGATGCTGCTGCTCCACTATTTTACAGCCATGGCCGCACTGCTCGGCTGAGCCTTTTGCAGCTCTGGCCATGGTGGGAACGAATGGGAGGCTGTTGTTCTCTGTGTGAAGTTTCTGTGCGGCTAGTTTTTCCCAGTTGCCAGCCAAGGGGTCCGAAATTCCTCAGGACTCCCAGCCTGCTGGGCTGAGTCTGCTTGGATGATCGTAAGACCGCTGAAGAAAGCGTGCGCTTTTCTTTTGTCCCAGGGGCTGGGTGCAAGGACCCGGGCGCGTTCCCAGCTCAGAACCTGCACCTTCTGCCTCTCCAATCTCCGCTACACTGCACAATGTGTGTCAGTGCTCCTGGCTTAGATCACCAGGGCTGGTTATTTCACAGGCCTGTACTTCCACTCCTTCCCAGCTCTGAATCCTCTCCTCCCACCGGTGTGCTTGGGTGGGGGAGTGCTTGGGTCCCACCAGGATGCGGCTTCGTATCTTGCCCTCTTCGCGGGGTGCCAAGTCCCCTCAGGTGCAGATGCAGGCTGTGTGCTGGTCTGTGTATTCTGCTCTCTCTTTTAGGAATAGTTGTATTTGCTGTATTTTCATAGTTATATATGGTTTGGGGAGGAGATTTCTGCCACCCTGCTCATGCCACCATCTTCCCGGAACCCTCTTAATCCTTAATCTTTTTCATTTTAATTATTATATGTTTTGGTGTTGTCTTTCTGGAGTTACATTTGTTATGGGCTCTCTGTGCTTCCTGGATTTGGGTGTCTATTTCCTTCCGCACAGTGGGGAAGTTTTCAGCAATTATTCCTTCAAAAAGACCCATATTACGCAAATATTGTTTCATTTGTTGTCACTCAGCTCTCTTAGCATCCTTTCAATTCTAGAGATACTTTTTTCTGCTTTTCATTGTTTTCCTGTTCTCAATTTCCATCTCCTCTTGTTGCAGCAGTCTACTATGTATTCCCTCCATTATATTTTTCATTTCAATTACTGTATTCTTTAGCTTCGAGTGGTCTTTTTCAACTTTTTATCTCTTTGTTGAAGTCCTCTCTGAGATTGTCAATACTTCTCCACTGATCAGTAATTGTATTTATTAGTGTTACTTTGAAATCTTTATCAAGAAGATTGGTGATCTCTCTTTCATTTAGCCCTGTTCCTGGTGTTTTGTCCTGTACCTTTGCTTGGAACATATTCTTCTACCTCCTCATGTTGTGAGGGTTTCTGTGTTCCTTCCTTTGTATTAGATAGATCCACAATGCCTCCTGATCTAGAGAGTAATGGCTTTATGAAGAAGGTGTCCTGTGGTGCCCACAAGCTCAAGACTCTTTCTCAGCAGTACCTGGTTCTCCTCTGAAGTGGAGCCCCGGCTGCTGTTGGTGGGCTGCAGCCGGGGCTGCCTGTCTGTGTGCCCGCAGTGGCTGATCTCTGTCAGCACAGTGTGGTAGCTCATCTCAGGCAGCCTTTTGTAAGCTGACAGCAGAGCCTCTGCTGGGGGTAGTGTGGGTGGGTCGCCCCTGTGCCTGCCCTGCAGTGATGGCACTGCTGGGCTGTCTGGGCGGGGTGGGTGTGCAAGGTAGTGTTGTGCATGACTGGGCCACCCGCGAGGACGGAGCAGTCTGAGCTGCCTCTGGCAGGTGCCTCCCCAGTTGGGCTGAGAGAGGGTGGAGATAGCTGGGAAACCTCACTCTGCCTTCCAGGCAGCAGTCTGATGGGCAGGTGGGCAGGTGCACAAGAAGCACCTCAGGCTGAGCTGCCAGCAAGGGGATGGAGCGCTTGGGGCTCTTGCGAGCATCCTCTCAGTTGGGCTGGGGAAGGACCGTCCACCTGCTCTTTCTTCTGCAGAGAGAGCTCCATCCAACCCTCGCCCCTCTGGCACCCTTTCCACTGCTGGTAAATCTTTCAAACTGCTGCCTCAGTGTTGGGTCTGATCAGGACTGACAGAGGGTGCCTGTCCTCTACAAACAGTAGGAATATCAGGCTGTCAGAGTGCTCCATAAATCTCTGGTGCCCAAAGCCATTAACCACCAAAGCCCGATGTAATGTGGATTTGTGTTCCCAGAGCATATCTCCAGTGCCATGTGTGCAGAGTTCCTGAATGCTTATCTCCTCCCCAGTCCATTCCTTTCCCTTCCGCTTATGCACGGGTATGGGGGAAGGGCTAGGGTCTCAATTGATCCTAAAGGGATCTGCCACTTTACCCTTCTTTGTGTGGACTTCTCTTTTTCACAAGGTGTAGGTGTAGTCTTCAGATTATTCTCAGGGTTAGTTATATTGGCTATAGTTGCTTCCATTGTGTGTGTGTGTGAGGAAGTTTCCTCTTTGCCTTCCTACTCTACCATGTTTTTCAACCTCCTCCAAACCCTGTTTTGATAAATGATTCATATTTTGTTAATGATCGCATATATGTATATATGATTTTTGTTTTTAGCACTTGATGGGCTCCAGTTTATTTTATATACTTGTCATTTTAATTTTTGTCTTTTAATTTCTTAAAATTTGGCTTTTACTTCTCAGTTAGTTGCACTTCCATTAATTTTTTATTTTGTTATCATTAATGTACAATTACATAAACTATATTATGGTTACAAGATTCCTCCTATTACCAAGTCCCCACCACATACCCCCTACAGTCACTGTCCATCAGTGTAGTAAGATGCTATAGATTCACTACTTGTCTTCTCTGTGTAATACTGCCTTCCCCGTGTCCCCCCTTTCATTATACATGCTAATCGTAAGGACCCCTTTTCCCCCTTATCCCTCCCTTCCCAACCATCTTCCCCAATCCCTTTCCCTTTGGTAATTGTTAGTCCATTCTTGGGTTCTGTGAGTCTGCTGCTGTTTTGTTCCTTCAGTTTTTTTCTTTGTTCTTATACTCCACAGATGAGTGAAATCATTTGATACTTGTCTATCTTTGCCTGGCTTATTTCACTGAGCATAATTCCCTCTAGCTCCATCCATGTTGTTGCAACTGTATGATGTATTTTCTTCTTATGGCTGAATAATATTCCATTGTGTATATATACCACATCTTCTTTATCCATTCATCTACTGATGGACACTTAGGTTGCTTCCATTTCTGGGCTATTGTAAATAGTGCTGTGATAAACATAGGAGTGCATATGTCTTTTTCAAACTGCGCTGCTGCATTCTTAGGGTAAATTCCTTGGAGTGGAATTCCTGGGTTAAATGGTATTTCTATTTTGAGTTTTTGCGGAACCTCCATACAGCTTTCCGCAATTGTTGAACTATTTTACATTCCCACCAGCAGTGTATGAGGGTTCCACTTTCTCCACATCCTCGCCAACATTTGTTGTTAATTGTCTTTTGGATGTTAGCCATCCTAACTGGTGTGAGGTGACGACTCATTATGGTTTGAATTTGCATTTCTATGATGATTAGTGATGTGGTGCATCTTTTCATGTGCCTGTTGGCCATTTGAATTTCTTCTTTGGAGAAGTCTGTTTGGCTACTCTGCCCATTTTTAAATTGGATTATTTGCTTTTTGTTTGTTGAGGTGCGTAAGCTCTTAATATAATTTGGATGTCAACCCCTTATCGGATATATCATTTATGACTATATTCTCCCATACTGTAGGATGTTTTGTTTTACTGATGGTGTCCTTTGCTGTACAGAAGCTTTATAGTTTGATATAGTCCCACTTGTTCATTTTTTCTTTTGTTTCCCTTGCCCAGGGAGATATGTTCATGAAGAAGTTGCTCATATTTATGTGCAAGAGATTTTTGCCTATGTTTTTTTCTAAGAGTTTTATGGTTTCATGACTTACATTCAGGTCTTTGATCCATTTTGAGTTTACTTTTGTGTATGGGGTTAGACAATAATCCAGTTTCATTATTTTACATGTAGCTGTCCAGTTTTGCCAACACCAGCTGTGGAAGAGGCTGTCATTTCTCCATTGTATGTCCATGGCTCCTTTATCATATATTAGTTGACCATATATGTTTTGGTTTATATCTGGGCTCTCTAGTCTGTTCCATTAGTCTATGGGTCTGCTCTTGTGCCAATACCAAGTTGTCTTGATTACTGTGGCTTTGTGGTAGAGCTTGAAGTCATGGAGCATAATTCCCCCCACTTTATTCTTCCTTCTCAGGACTGCTTTGGCTATTTGGGGTCTTTTGTAGTTCCATATGAATTTTAGAACTATTTTCTCTAGTTCATTGAAAAATGCTGTTGGTATTTTGATAGGGATGGCAATGAATCTGTAGATTGCTTTAGGCAGGATGGCCAGTTTGACAATATAACTTTTTCCTATCCATTAGCACGAGATGTGTTTCCATTTATTGGTTTCTTCTTCATTTTCTCTCATGAGTGTCTTGTAGTTTTCAGAGTACAGGTCTTTCACTTCCTTCATTAGGTTTATTCCTAGGTATTTTATTCTTTTTGATGCAATTGTGAATGGAATTGTTTTCCTGATTTCTCTTTCTACTAGTTCATCATTCGTGTATAGAAATGCAACAGATTTCTGTGTATTAATTTTGTATTCTGCAACTTTGCTGAATTCAGATATTAGATCTAGTAGTTTTGGAGTCGATTCTTTAGGGTTTTTTATGTACAATATCATGTCATCTGCAAACAGGCACAGTTTGACTTCTTCCTTGCCAGTCTGGATGCCTTTTATTTCTTTGTGTTGTTTGATTGCCGTGGCTTAGACCTCCACAACTATGTTGAATTAAAGTGGGGAAAAGGGGCATCATTGTCTTGTTCCTGATCTTAAAGGAAAAACTTGCAGGTTCTCCTGTTAAGTATGATGTTGGCTGTGGGTTTGTCATATATGGCCTTTATGATATTGAGGTACTTGCCATCTATACCTATTTTGTTGAGAGATTTTTATCATGAATGGATGTTGAATATTGTCGAATGCTTTTTCAGCATCTATGGAGATAATCATGTGGTTTTTGTCCTTTTTGTTGATGTAGTAGATGATGTTGATGGATTTTCGAATGTGTATCATCCTTGCATCCCTGGGATGAATCCCACTTGATCATGATAGATGATCTTTTTGATGTATTTTTGAATTTGGTTTGCTAATATTTTGTTGAGTATTTTTGCATCTATGTTCATCAGGGATATTGGTCTGTAATTTTCTTTTTTGGTGGTTTTCGTATTGGAGTGATGTTGGCCTCGTAGAATGAGTTTGGGAGTATTCACTCCTCTTCGACTTTTTGGAAAAGGTTAAGGAGGATGGATATTAGCTCTTCACTAAATGTTTGATAAATTCAGCAGTGAAACCATCTGGTCCAGAGATTTTATTCTTAGGTAGTTTTTTGATTACCAGTTCAATTTCCTGGCTGGTAATTGGTCTATTCACATTTTCTGTTTCTTCCTGCGTCATCTTTGCAAGGTTGTATTTTTCTAGAAAGTTTTCCATTTCTTCTAGGTTATCCAGTTTGTTACCATATAATTTTTCATAGTATTCTCTCATAATTCTTTGTATTTCTTTGGTGTCCTTAGTGATTTTTCCTTTCAGATTTCTGATTTTGTTTAGTGTATCGATTCTCTTTTTGTCTTGATAAGTCTTGCTAGGGGTTTATTCTGTTTATTTTCTTGAAGAACCAGCTCCTGCTTTCATTGATTCTTTCTATTGTTTTAGTCTTCTCAATTTCATTTATTTCTGCTTTAATCTTTATTATGTCCCTCCTTCTACTGACTTTGGGCCTCATTTGTTCTTCCTTTTCTAGTTTCATTAATTGTGAGTTTAGACTGTTCATTTGGGATTGTTCTTCTTTCCTGAGGTAGGCCTGTATTGCAATATATTTCCCTTTTAGCTCGGCCTTCCCTGCGTCCCACAGATTTTGCAGTGTTGAATTACTGTTGTCATTTGTCACCGTATATTGCTCAATCTCTGTTTTTATTTGGTCATTGATCCATTGATTATTTAAGAACATGTTATTAAGTCTCCATGTGTGCATGGGCTTTTTCATTTTCTTTATGTAATTTATTTCTAGTTTCTTACCTTTGTGATCTGAGAAGCTGGTTGGTACAATTTCAGTCTTTTTAAATTTATTGAGGTTCTTTTTGTGGCCTAGTATATGATCTATTCTTGAAAATGTTCCATGTGCACTTGAGATGAATGTGTATCCTGTTGCTTTTGGTTGGAATGTTCTGTATATGTCTGTTAGGTTCACCTGTTGTAATACATTGTTCAGTGCCTCTGTCTCTTTATTTATTTTCTGTCTGGTTGATCTGTCCTTTGGAGTGAGTGGTGTGTTGATGCCTCCTAAAATTAATGCATTGCATTGTATTTCCCCGTTTAGTTCTGATAGTATTTGTTTCACATATGTAGGTGATCCTGTGTTTGGTGCATAGATATTTATAATTGTTATACCCTCTTGTTGGACTGACCCTTTTATCATTATGTAATGTCCTTTTTGTCTCTTGTTACTTTGTTTAGAACTCTATTTTGTCTGATACAAGTACTGCAACTCCTGCTTTTTCCTCCTTATTATTTGCATGAAGTATCTTTTTCCATCCCTTTACTTTGAGTCTGTGTATGTCTTTGGGTTTGAAGTGAGTCTCTTGTAGGCCTTGTTTTTTTTATCCATTCGGTGACTCTAATGTCTTTTGATTGGGCATATAGACCATTTATATTTAGGGTGATTATCGATATGTATGTACTTATTGCCATTGCAGGCTTTAGATTCGCGGTTACCAAAGGTTCAAGGGTAATTCCCTTACTATCTAACAGTCTAATTTAACTCACTTTGTATGCTATTACATGCAAAACCTGAAGATTCTTTTTTTTCCTCCTTTTTATTCCTCCTCCATTCTTTGTATGTTATGTATCATATTCTGTACCTTTTGTCTATTCCTTGGGTGCGTCTCTTTAGCCTTAGGAATACTTCCATCTATAGGAGTCCCTCCAAAATGCACTGTAGAGGTGGTTTGTGGGAGGTAAATTCTCTCAGCTTTTGCTTATCTGAAAATTGTTTAATCCCTCCTCTAAATTTAAATGATAATCTTTCCGGGTAAAGTATTCTTGGTTCAAGGCCGTTCTGCTTCATTGCATTAAATATATCATGCCACTGCCTTCTGACCTATAAGGTTTCTGTTGAGAAATCTGATGTATCCTGAGGGGTTTTCCTTTGTTTGTGATCTTTTTCACTCTCTATCTGCTTTTAAAAGCCTGTCTTTATCCTTGATCTTTGGCATTTTAATTATTACATGTCTTTTTGTTGTCTTCCTTGGGTCCCTTGTGTTGGGAGATCTGTGCACCTCGATGGCTTGAGAGACTATCTCCTTCCCCAGATTGGGGAAGTTTTTAGCAATTACCTCCTCAATGACACTTTCTATCCCTTTTTCTCTCTCTTCTTCTTTTGGTACCCCTGTAATGTGAATATTGTTCCGTTTGGATTGGTCACACAGTTCTGTCAATATTCTTTCATTCTTAGAGATTCTTTTTTCTCTCTGTGCCTCGGCTTCTTTGTATTTCTCTTCTGTAATTTCTATTCCATTTACCGTCTCTTCTACTACATCTAATCTGCTTTTACATCCCTCCATTGTATGTTTCATTTTAGATATGGAATTTCTTAATGATTGACTCTCTGTCTTAAATTCGTTTCTGAGTTGAATATTTTTCTCTACCTCCATAAACATGTTTATGATTTTTATTTTGAGCTCTCAGGAAGATTGGTGAGTTCAGTTTCATTTGGTCCTTTTGCTGGGGTTTGTGAGATTTTGGTCTGAATTATTTTCTTTTGACGTTTCATATTTCTGTGTGGTGCCCTGTAGTGTCCACAAGCTCCAGTCTCGATCTGCTCAGCCCCTAGAGTGAGGTTGGGGGATGTAGGGGAGCAGAAATGGTGCCTGGGGGGAAGAAAGATCTGTTTCCTGATTCCCGTCCATGGTGCCTGTCTCCAGTATCACAGCCAGTGTGCCAAGCACACAGGTGTAAGCCTCTGTCTCAGGTGTCTCTAGCTGTTGTAGGTGGGGCCTCCCTCTAGCTGGCCTGATGCCTGCGCGGTAACTGCCTGTTTGTGATCTGGTGCTGTTAGGTGACAAGGAAGGCTCTGCAGGCAGCGTGTCACAGTGGAGGGCCTTGGAGCTGAGCAGCCGGCCAGGGGTTGGCGCACCTTAAGCTCCTCAAAGTTCCCAAACTGGTGGCAATGCGTGCTCAGACAACCTCGTCTAGCTCTCCCTTGTCCCATGCAGCAAGCTCCATGCAAAGCCCGCACTATCAGCAGCCCTCTCGCTGCTTAGGTAGCCTCTCAGACCACTTGCCTTTCCCTTGTCTCAGAGTAGCCAGGGTTTGATCCCGTCCTCCACAATCAGCCAGAATGGCAGTCTGTCAGGTACTCCACCTGTCCCAGCTCCCCAACCTCCAAAGCACCACACACACAGTAGGTTTCTGCTGGCCAAGCAGATCTCCAGAGCTAAGTGTCCAGCAGTCCCAGGTTTCCACCCTCTCCCTGCTCCATTTTTCTTCCCCCTGCCACTGAGCTGGGGTGGGGGAAGAGCTTGTGTCCTGCCAGATCAAGGCCCTGGTACGTTACCCTGTTTCGCGAGGTCTGCTCTGTTCGTGATGTCTGTATGGAGTCTGGTGCAGCCTTCTTTCCTGTTGCTGTTTTAGGTTTAGTTGTATTAATTAACTATATTTTTGTACTATTAGTGGTTTTTGGAGGAGTTCTCTGTCTCACCTCTCATGCTGCCATCTTGAATCTCGAGTTCCATCAATTTTTATTGTAGCTTTTATTTTAAGGTATTTTACATAATTTATCATTTTATTTTAGCTTAGTTAGTAGTTTTATTGTTTAAATAATACCCAGTATATTTTGTGTTTAGTTTGTCACATGCCCAAGAGGAATATGATCGTAAAGACTGCAATAAGAGTGACCCACACTAAGAGGGGCCTAGTATCTTTTACCTAATGCTTATTCTTAAAAGAGCTTCTGTAAAACTTAGTTCCTTCAATGCTGAATCAAAAAAAACTAACAGCAACATAGAAGATCCACTGACCAGTAGCAGTTGTTCTTCCTTCTCAAGACAATATCAATTTATGTGTACAAATGTTAAAACACTTTTTTTTAGGATTTTGTTTATTTTCCAGGGTCCTAAGACAAGTTCCTCCTCTAAAATTGAAGTGGTTGAATATTGAACAGATATTTTAAACACATAAGGAAGATGGTACAAGTTTTACTCAGAGAAGGATCCTTAGAACATATATATGATTTGATTTTAATAAGAATCACATTTCAGGAAAACAAATTGAAACTATATTTAGAGGGTTTTAGAAAATTTTTAAAAAAATTGCATCCACTATGGCATTACCTACTGAATATAACTTCTTTCTAGGCATGGTTATGGAATGATTCTCTTAGTCTGTGGGTGTACCAGAGGCCACCCCATATTAAACAGGCAAGTCACAAATTGTGTAAGATACAGTTTCTCACTGGGACTTGTCTTACAGACATAATCCATTGATTCTACACAGGTGTCTTAATCAATTTGGGCTACTATAACAAAAATACCATAGACTGATAGCTTAAACAGCTTATTTCTCACAATTCTGAGATAAGATCAAGGTGCCAGTATAGGTGGTCTGGTGAAAATCACCTTCGTGATTTCCTCACATTGTGGAGAAGGCAGAGAGGGAAGCTCTTTAGTGTCTTTTCTTTTAATGGCACTAATCCCTTGATGAGAAGGAAAAGTTCCACCCTCTTGACCTAATTACCTTCCTAAGGTCCATCGACAAATGCCATCACACTGAAATTAAGATTTCAACATTTGAATTTTGGAGTTTCACAACCTGCAGTCTGTAACAGTGGGATACTCATAAACAAACAACAGATCCTCTAATGTGTAGCCCAAGCACATTTAGAACTACAGAACTTCTCACGCACCGTATACATGTTTCCGTTTTTGACCATAAGCTTTAATACCCCACCAAAAGCCTTCTGAATATAGGAATCTTTCAGCTCTTTTTCCATTTCCATAAAAAAGAACACTTCTGTTTTAGACAGACATGAAATTCATTATAACAACATGATTACTTTTTAAAATAACATTCTCCAACACCCTAATAACAGCAATCCTTTTCTGAAGTCTTTCAAATTGTCTATAATATCAATAATAAAATTGTATTTTTTGGAAATATTTACGCATTTTATGCATGTTAGAAGAGAGGTAATAGAAACCAGTGTTTTATATGACTTCTAAGAGATTCATTTCTCTAAACTATAGATAACTATATGAAATATAATATTTTTCAGAGGTACAGTAATTCCTCATCATGTAATTTTATTAAAAATATTAAGTAAAGGAACAAAGTGAATACTGTAAGTCCGGGAGAGAAAATCCTGGGGCAAAATACTTCTAAAAACTGAAATGAGTCAAAGGGAGAAATAAAGTTTAAAACCTGTTTATTGCTTACAAACTGCAGTCCAGGGCCATCTTTCTCCTCTGCTCTGGAAGGAGCCATCAAGCCAGCCAGCCCCCTCCCCTCCCCTTAACCTCCAGGGTTCAGACATGCCCTTGGTTACCCAGGTAATTACCCACTGATATGGAGATGAACTTCTCTCCACCCCTGAGGATATGCAAATGCAGTAAAGCCAGGTGAAATATTCTGGAAATGTTACAATTTTACCCACAGGTACCAGTCCAGAAATCTTGCCTTACAATCTACTCGTTCCCCTTTCCCTGCAATGGTCCCTGGGTGAGAAAACTGGAGCATTGTGACAAGACTAATGATTTAACAATAGCAACAGCATAAAATCATGACAATCCTCAAGCTGGGGGACTCAGCAAGGTTCAGTCTTATGCATGTTAAGTCCATAGCTCCTCCATTCCATAGGCAGTCAGTAGCTGAGGGTTCAGAGCAATCATCACGCGGCAGCTACAACCAGGGGGTGCATTCAGGCCGCAAGGACTGTAGGAGAAAATAACCTTAAGGGCGGTAACATACATGTTTAATGACAGCAGCACAGACAAATCTTGTCCATCAGGTAGGATACATGCAAGAGAGTGGTCTTGTGAAAAAACAGTGGCAGGAATGGGATCTCGTCCTGGTCTAGTATACCAGACTTTCACCCCCTCCATGTGGGAGTGACACATGAGTTGATATAGGGCTGCGGGAGGTACATGCACTGGCCGTAAAGATAAAACTCAACTTCCCCACAAGATGCTCTTACCTCCTGGAAGTTTTGGGTACACTACAATGATCTTTGGGGGCTATTCATCTGTTATTCCAGAATACACATGAGGTCAGCTTCCAGGCCTTTCCTCCAAGGTGCCAGAAGGGCCAGCTATCACTGGTCCATGTGTCGAAATATCCAGGGCCAGGTCCGTTCAACAGTGTCTCAGAGTGTAACACAGTAGGGGCTGGCAGCAGGAGGTTGCTCTGCTGGCCACATCCTGGCTTCAATAACTCCTCTTTGGTTTGGATGCACAATTGTATAGGAGAGGCAGCAAGGTGTGTGAGCATATCCACAGGGCTCAGGGCTCCTTTACGTGGCTTCTCATTCAAATGCAGCAGCACCGTCCATAGGCAAACTGACCAACCCCGTAGGCTATTGGTGTCTGACTTCAGGCCAGATTTCAACAAATCAATGTACCTCTCTATCATGCCTGCCCCAGTAGGATTATATGGTACATGAAATTTCCACTTTATTCTTCATTGCTGCACCTATTTTTGTAACACATG
This sequence comes from Smutsia gigantea, assembly GCA_032199065.1. Lineage (NCBI taxonomy): Eukaryota > Metazoa > Chordata > Mammalia > Pholidota > Manidae > Smutsia > Smutsia gigantea. Next base: position 270,277 of record JAVSCE010022753.1, on the reverse strand, counting down.
TCCAGTAAAGTGGGTGCCTTGATCACTTTCAATCACCTGCAGCCGGCCATAGGCTGCAAAGAGACACTCCAGGCCCCTCTTGGTGGTTTGTTGATCTGCATGACATGCAGGAAAAGCAACCAGTAGTCCAGTCACCATGTCCACACATGTCATGGCATACTGATATCCTTGTGATATGGGCAGAGGCTCAATATAGTCTATTTGCCACCTAACAAGGGGTATTGCCCTCCTTACTATTGTCCCATCTTGCTGTGGGACACGGAGTAAGTCCTACTTAGAGCACACAAGGCGCTCTTTCCACACACTACAGCCCACATTGTCTTTTGCCCCACATGCAACAAACGCTGATGTAGCCATTGGGCCACATCACAGGCAGGCTTTTCTTCTAGCCAGCACACCTGGCCCAATGCATCTGCTTCATCATTCCTTGGGGGTGCCAAAGGCAAATGGCCAGTCACATGATATACAGTCAGTCTGACCAGAGGCCCATAAGTCTTGCCAAAACTCTTAACCCCCAAAAGGGCTGGTGACCAACCACCCAGTTGGCATGATACCATGTCAGGAGCCACAGGGTCAAGCCCCGATAGACAGCCCAGCTGTCAGTGCAGACAACTATGGGTGAAGGCTCCTGGGTGATCATGAGCCGTACTTCCCACAGTTCAGCCCATTGACTACTCTTCCCCTATCCATTGTCCATCCATATTGTCTCAGTCTTAGGATAGAAAGCTACAGCCCTCCACTTCGGAGGCTGCCCATGACTGGAGCCATCTGTGTACCAAACACCACCAGGTATAAGGGCTTTTCCCCCTTGATAGGGAGTCTTGGTTACCAGGGGCTGAAAAGCAAGTTCTTCCGGCTTTTCACTAGTGTATGTCACCGGCCTCAATAAGTGTTGGAGTTCTCCACTTAAGGGGCTAGTAGAGAGGCCACTGCGCTGCTGTAAATATGCGCCCCATTTGGCCAGTGTAGATGTCTATGCCATACCACTCTGTGGCCTTTGAGTCCAGTCTCGCACCTACTTCGTGATGGGATAGGTGGTTATTACCTTGGTCGGAGCTCTGTAGCCAGCAAGGCGTGGTACACAGCAGCCAGTTGCTTCTCTACCAAGGTGTGCCAGACCTCTGCTCCTTTCCATGGTTGTGACCAGAATCCAATAGGTTGGCAGGTCTGTTCAAGCCACTGCCAAAGACCCCATCCAAAACCATCTTCGGTTACATGAACATCTAATTCACAGAGCCTTGATGAGTCCATTATATTCAAAGCCTGTATGGCCTTGACTGCCTGCTTGGCAGCAGTAAAAGCAGCTGCACATGTCTCATCCCAGTCCCACCTGATGCCCTTTCATACCAACTGGTATAAGGGCTTCAGAATTTGTCCCAAGTGTGGGATAAACACTCTCCAGTAGCCCAAAAGACCCAAAAACTCTTGTAATACTGCCACAGTGGTAGGAGTGGGGAAAGCCTGGACCTCGTCTAAAACTGCTTCAGGAACAACTTTAATTTTACCCGACCAGATGACCCCCAAGAATTTCACAGACAAACCAGGTCCCTCAACCTTGGTGCTGCTCACAGCCCATCTTTTTTCTTGTAGATATTGTAACAGTCTAGGAACTGCCCCTTCTAAATCTGAAAGAGAATCAGACATGAGCATAATGTCATCAATGTAGTGATACAACCCCACTATTTGTGGTTTCCTCCATGTGGCCAAGTCCTGGGCTACAAGTCCATGACAGATGGTGAGACTGTGGAGATATCCCTGTGGAAGGACAGTGAATGTCCACTGCCAGCCTTCCCATGTGAAGGCAAACTGTTCCTGGCTTTCCTGTGCTATGTCAATAGAGAAGAAAGCATTAGCAATGTCTACTACATAATGATATGCTCCCAGCTCACAGCTGAGGGTGTCCAGAATGTCTGCTATAGAAGGGACAGCAGCATGCAAAGGGCGTGTGACTGTTCAATTACCTGTAGTCCACGGTCATATACCAGGATCCGTCTGGCTTTCTCACTGACCACACTGGGGATTTAAAAGGACTATGAGTGGGCTTTATGATGCCCGCCCTCTCCAACTCCTGTAGAGTTTCTCCAATTTCCTTGTGCCCCCCAGTACAGGCAGAGCTACAGGTGGGTGCTTAGCATGTCCCCTCAGTACTGCCTTTACCACACGTACCCTCAGTCTGAACTCACCTGCAGTGGTCTGTAACCACAGGCCCTGCAGGATATCTACCCCCAAAATATATTCACAGTTGGGAGAAATGTACACGGTATACTCCTTTGGGGGTAAATGCCTTATCCCCAATGAGATTTGGGCTTTCTTCACTATAATTGCCTTACCCTCATAGCCATCTATCACAGCAGGGGTCCTGGGAAAATGCTCGGGGTTGCCATCAATAAAAGAACACTCAGCTCCTGTGTCCACCAGTGCCAGGACACATTGTACATTCACAGGGGACCAATGAATTGCTAATTCTACATGTGGCCTCTGGTCCCCACCATGTCCCCCAAGGTGGGGACTTTAACCCCACCTCAGTCGAACCGCGATGCTCAATAATCCTCCTGTGAGGGTGAGGGCTCAGGTGAATCCTGAGTACTGTCCCCCATGAAATTTTGCAGGGACACAGGCCGGGCATGAGACCTTGACTCTGGTTTCCGTGTCCTGGACCTCAGCGGCTGGATCTGCTGCTCTGGTTTTAATTGGTGCCACAGTTCTAACAAGATTCTATTGGGCTTCCCATCAAGTTTTTCTTTCACTACTCTGGCCTTTGTCAAATCAACCCACATCTGGGTCCTCAAGACTTTCACTGGGCCATTTGCACTTCTCCTTTCAATCATGGCCCATACTTCCCTCCATGCCCTTATTGTTTCAACCTCCCCCAGATCTGCTAAAGAACAAGTAGCCTCCCTTATGGGTTGCCCTAGGTGGGGGGCAAGAGTATTCACTAGGGACCCAAAGAGAGATGTTGGAGCTGTGTGCAGCACCCGATTTCTCACTCCTATAGTAAAAAACTCCTTATCAGGGCCCTGGGGGTCCATATTATAGATGATGTTTTTCATACCCAATTCTCACAATACCTGTTGGAGCTCTGCATATGTTTTCCAACTACTGGGAAAATATGGTAAACCACCCTGATTAGGCCAAACTACCCTGATGGCAGCTGTCAGCCATTCCAGGAGTGTCTGATTCCCTGAGGTGTGTTGGGCATTTTGCAACCGCTGCTGGAGGGAAGGGTGAGTCGTCAGGGAAGCCATTCTACTCATCTCAGTACCTGACACAACAATGTTTTCCACCCCCATATCCCAGAGACGTAAAAGCCATGTAGGCAGAGATTCCAATGGCCTCTGCCTATATCGCATGCTCATGTCCACCAGCTCATCCTGGGTCTAGGGGAGGAGCATGGAGTGCTCCACAACCTGGGGAGGGGGCTGCTCCCACCCCTGAGGAGCCCGCAGTTGTTTCATTTTTATTTTCTTAATTACAGCTGGGTGGGCCTTTAAAACGGGAGAGGATGGTATCTCCGGTGGTGGCCTGGGTAGCAGATCCACCAATGGCCCCACATTCTCCTCTTCTCCCTCCGAATTCTCCACAAATGTCTCCTCCTCCACCATTTCAAGGGCTGAAAGCACTATTGTTTCATTCCCATCCCCCATGGCCTCCTGCAAAGTGGCTTTTCCTGCCATCTCCCCCCTCGCCGCTGCTAAGGAATCTTCTAGGAGTGTGACCTGCCTTTGCAGTAACTGTCTCTCTTCTTTAACAGCATCCTATAGGTTATCACCCAGCTCCTCCAAGCGATGCTGAAGTGTGTCTCTCTCCTGCCTAAGTCCCTCGATAATCCTCTCTTTCTCCTGTATAACATTTTTCACTCTCTCGATGAAAAGAGACCCTACAATGTCAGCCAGTACATGGCCCCCTAAGGTCTCCAAGCAGTCTTCCAACTCATGGAGGGCTAATTCTGCAGCTTCCAGTGTTTCCACCCTTCCCCAGCTCTGGAGGTACTTCATCCTAGACCAGTTCCCCACTAGGGGTTCCCAAATTGGAAGCCCCACAGCTGGGGAGATATTAACAGGTGAAGCGGCACCATCCGCTAGGGCCTCCCCACCATCCACAGGGGTCTTCTGGGCATCTCCCCACCTTTTCTACGGACAGCTCTCCCAAAGATCTCACCCATTATGGCAGATTTCCAGTTCAGAGGCATCCTGCTGACTACGTCAGATGTAGGTTTGGGGAGAGGAAATCCTGGGGCAAAATACCTCTAAAACCGAAATCAGTCAAAGGGAGAAATAAAGTTTAAAACCCATTTATTGCTTACAAACTGCAGTCCAGAACCATCTTTCTCCTCTGCTCCAAAAGAAGCAAGCAAGCAAGCCAGCCAGCCCCTCCCCCTTAACCTCCCAGGTTCAGACACGCTCTCAGTTGCCCAGGTAATTACCCACTGATATGGAGATAAACTTCTCTCCACCCTTGAGGATATGCAAATGCACTAAAGCCAGGTGAGATATTCTGGAAATACTACAACTTACCCACAATACAGTTTTTTGTTCCATCAAAACTTTAAAAAATGTATTTTTATTTAATTTTGGCCAATGCTATTTCTTTCAGATTGTTACTAAAATTGTTAATTAATTAGGTAAAATCCTATCTGGACTGAATTGACCTCATCTAGCTCACTGTCTAGTGAGCTACACCAGTGTCTTACACCATAACATTTGCTAATTTGTTAGTTAATTTCTTCAAAACTTTGTCAGCTTTGATCAGAATAACTTCCACATTTCATTTTTTTAGACTGGCTACTTTATCATGAAAAACAGCATATTTTTGTACACTACACTTTTGATCAGTGCTATAATCCCTGTTTTGTAAGGATATCTGTAAAGGATAAAATAAGATTTAATATTACTTAGTCTTTAGCTTATACATGCAATAGTGCTTTTCTTCCATATAAATATTGTAGACAGGTGCACAGCATTTAATTATGCTAGCATATTATAGAAGAATTTCAAGAAAGCTGGGTAAACCACCTGCTACACTCATTGCAACTCGTCATAGAAAAATCCTATGTTAAAGTTCTCTGAACTGGGTATCATAAATTTTTGTCAGTTATTTGGGTCCCAATCTAAAGTGCATAGAGATTACAGAATTATGAAGCAGAAATAATATTTGTTGTGTAAGAAAGAGGAATAAAATAATTACTAAATGCTCTGGGCATTATAAGTAGCATTTGAGATCATTGAAACTTTTCTTTGTGGCTTTTAAAACCAGGCCTAAAGGCCTGAGCAAAATCCCATGGCGGACTGGCAGGCCAAGCTAGATTTGATGGTCTCTTCGTTTTTTTACATTACCAAAGCAGGGACTAAGCCTCTCAGCTAAAATGTGAATCCCACGGAAAGATGACTGTGGGTTAACCATTGCTATCGTTATCGGTAACATTGGCAATAACCATTTTGTTGATGGTGCTTCATCAAGTACAGAGCACTTACTATCCACCCTTCCATGTGATTTTCACCAAAGCCTTAGGGACACTTGAAGCCAAATATTTATTGTTCTCATTTTACAGATGGAGGTTAAATACTGGTTTGTGGTCACATGGTGGTAAATGTTCAGTGTCAGTCTCTGTTCCAGGTCCAGGTCAAACCTTCTGACGGCAGATGTCATGGTCATTCCACTTCATAGCTTCATAGCCTGAACCCTTTGGTCCAATCAGCCATCTTCTAAATGTTTATTTACCAAATGGCCACAAGGGCTGTGTGACACTATATGGATCATTGTCATCCTCCATACATACTGGAAGAGAACTAAGGGTGTGTCAGTTAGCCAGTCTCACACAGGGAAGGTAATGTACTGTTATCTGTACTGTAGAAGGATACTTGAAAATACAACAAAGGATCTTGAAGCTATTAAAATAAGCTTCTTTCTGATCCTTAGGGAAACTGTTTCAGCAGTAGAACCCATCATCAAACATCCTTGAGACAAAGTGACCCGGGAGTAGGATGGTTATGATTACACTTAACAAGCAGACTCACAAAGATATCAGGAGCTGTTTTACTAGGTCCCCTGCTGTGAAATGAAAACTGGAGAAAAATCTGCAAAACATTCTAGCCTGAGGACGCATACTATTTTGTACCGTGGCAGACTGCAGCCAAATATGTATTTTCACTGGAAAGATGTAAATGAATAACTTTGCTGAAGTCTCTTACCTGGGAATTAACGTAAGACATACAATTTAAATTCTAATCATGTGAAGCAAATATCCTATGATACTCATTTTGCAAGGGAAAATGGCAACCCTGGCAAAATGACAAGTTAGAAAATTGTATTCCCCTTGTGTAAATTTGCTCTTCAGCTTCATTCAGTAATAAGAATTATATATTTTCTTAATCACTAGGTAAGTGCCTCCAAAAATCAAGCTTACTATTAGGTTGAGCCATTTGAGTTTGCCAATATTTGATTATTTTTAGTCAATAAATATAAAGTTTCATGTGGTTAAAACTCATACTTGCCTAAGCATGAATATAAATACTTGCAGAAATTTAAATTGTCCTTAGCATAACCTCACCTGTGCATATTATTTTAGCAAAAACATTAAAGGAAAATCAAGTCCCTTCAGTGAAACAGTATTTATAAGTATAATAATTTATACTAGTTATTTTGCAAAGGTCTTTCCTTACTCTGCTGTAATGTGGTGAATGTTAAGCTAAAAATGAGTCATACTACATTTGTTTCTTAATTTTTGGTGGAGGGGAGAATAGCAAATAACCTTTTCATATGAATAATTGAGCATTACATCAGGAACCGTGGGGAACTACATGTAAGTTGAAGGTATATTGAGTACAAGCTGTAAGTTTGGGAACTGAATTGTTTTGGCTCATAGAATGCAAACCATGTGTGTATATCTGTGTTACTACACAAACACTTTCTGGTACCCTTATATGTGCAGAGTAATCACATGTGTAGATGTTAATTCTATCAGGAGAGACAGCTGCTACCTTCCTATAGAGGCATTTCAGATATTTTTAAACCTGACATCCAGTTTACAGCAGTTACCCACTGTTCTCTTCAGGATGAATTACCTTATTGCGAAACTATTGGTGAAAATTCTTGAAGATTATGTGAAGGGGAAAAAAAAACACCCATGTATTGCTTTTTGAAGAAAATCATAGTAATGTTTTAATTTTGCAATCTTCCTCATCTCTACATTTGTTCTTTTTATCAGTGGATGAAAAACATTTTGCAGTTATTTCTCTTGCTTCTTACAGTTTGTTATGTTGCATCCATTTATCTTACAACAAGATAAACTTTGATATTAAATTAGCTGCAGTACAGCAGCTCACACATTAATCACTAGTAAGCAAATGCATTACCAAAGGGTGACATAAAAATGTGGCTGGGATACAGTTTCAGTTCAACCACCAAATGATCTGATATTGTGAATAAATTTTATGGGATTATATTGTCAATGAATAGTCCTCAACCTTTAGGTAATTTTTTCATTAACAAATATTGAGCACCACCTAAGTGGCAAACACTATTTTAGATGCAGGGGATAAAGGACATTTATCTTATCTGCCCCCCTCCAGTCAAAAAAAAAGAGATGAAATAAATCAGGGAAAAAACATTTTGGAGTCTTGGACAGGGTGGTAATAGCATGCACAGCACAGACAAGACTTGGTTAGAGAGAGAGAGAGAGAATGAGGAAGCAAGGGGAGAGAAAGAGAAAGAGAATATGGATGGCAGTGACCTGCCTAGGGAGCTGCATGGCTGCCACATAGAAAATGTGGGAGGGAGTGATGGGGGGCAGGCTGTGTTCATAGCAACTGGTTCGACTCACCATTATTATTTCAGCTACTGAATATCTGAATAAATTGAGTAGAGAGGCTGTCTGTACCGAGCTGCAAAACAGTTTCAGAATGAAAAAGTTCAGTTTTAAACTTACACTTAGAAAAAAGCCCAAACACCTGCCTTGCAGAAACATGTCACAGAAACAAATTATAGGGAAGCAGAATTCTTTCCCTGTGCAATAATTATGGCTAAATGCTTGTTAAAATAAAAAATAAGGATGTTTGTCAGCTTAAGAAATGAAAGCACTTTATTTATTTATTTATTTTGCTTTAGTTTATAAAATGTATCCTGTTTTGTGATTCTTTTTCAACAGGCTCGTGTAATGGGGGTTTTACTCTTTAGCATGAGGGCACTATTATGAGAGTTGCAATGTCTTAGTCGCTTGTTTTTTCCAGTGTTTTGATCGGTCTTTCCATTGAGAGCTAACTTTTTGATCATTCCCTGAAACAAACATGCGTTAATGTTTGATGTCTAGGTTACTGTCACCAGTGAAGTATTCTAGCTGGTAGAATATGGGTGTATTCTTATTGCTGGGCTCCATGTGAAGGAACACACACACACACATTTTCCTTGAGACAATAGCTAGTTGGAAAGCGTCAGAGAACTGATAGGAAGCTAGAGCTGTCCAGGGAAAAGCCAACAGCCAAGTTACTTGTTTTGTTAGCACTTACCTTGTGTTATCTGAATGCTAGGACATAATCTTCCAGGTAATTCCATTAAGCACTTGATGCTTGCTAACATGGTTTAACTACTTACATGGACAATATTAAATACAGGCAACAAACAAACAAACAAAATTACCTCTCTGTGACCACAGGAAAAGCAACAAAATTTGGAGAGGATTGCAGATGGTGTTCTCAGGGGCCAAGTCATTAGGACAGTAGCAAAATGAGGGAAAATGGGTGTCCTGGGCAACATTACGGGTTTAGACCCACCCTCTTACCCACAGAGCCACTCTGCTAAAATTTGCCAAGGCTCGCACGTGTCTTGGAGGCACCCTAGGGAGGGGAGCCCAGGGATGTCCGTCATCCTCAGCCCTGCCCTGGTGAAGGAAGGCCCCCGCATTAGGACCAAGGGTTCAGGGCTTTTTAATCCCTATCCCCAGGGCCTAAGCACAGTTGGGGCCTAACTTTTCTTTCTGAAAATTGCACAGGTAGTTTTTCAGCTAAATGAAATTTTATCGAAAGAGGAAACAAGGAAACAAAGGCAGAATGTGGAGAGGTGCTGATATCAGTTTTTCCAATGGTACTGAAATTTGTTTTAAAATAATGAAAGAATCAGTATCTCCAGGCATTTTAGACTCCAAAATTGGAAGCAGATCAAAGAATGACAACTGAGATATTAATATATATATATTACATACATATATAATATATATATATTAAAAAAAGAGGGGCTCAGTGATACCTTAATAAAAAAAGGGGGGGAATTGTAAAGCATAAGGTAAATGCAAATCAAGGATGAAAATATATAAAATAGTTAGGTCAAGAGCAATCAGTAAAATATATGCCAAACCAAACAATACTTAGATATCCTGCTCTGGAATGATGATTTGGGGTTATTTTGAAAATAACGTCATTACAACTCTGTCCAGAAAGCACAGCTGCAGTAACAGAAGTAAACAAGTCACCCAATTAGAAGACGGAAAGGTTCAAAACAACCAAAGACTCAAATATCCATGAAATTCTTATTAATTCCCAGTGATATGATTATAGCTTCTACAGTTCCCTAAAGGAAAACTACAAAAGGATATTTCTAGAGATAGGAATACAAATACCATTTGTGTGTTTGTTTGTTTTTAAATCAGATAACAAGAATGATTATCAGGTAAAAGACTTTTTTTCACTATTTGCTTTTTAAAATATCTGTGCATTGTATATGCGGTCATTTATCGTAAAATCTTTTCTCATTATCTGTTCATAAATAATTAGGTAGTTGTAAGATGCTCTTGTCTATTAGGTATTGTTAAAAGCTACTGAATTCCATGAGGACCATGGTTTCTTTCTTTTTTGCATTTCTGTACTCCTCAATTTACATCACATAAACATATGGATAAGGTCTTCCATGCCAATACCCAGAACATATTATTCTTGTCTGGAAACAGAAAGTGGGACTTGACTTATCTAGTTTGACTTTCCTGATCAGATCAATGAACCAGTTAGCTTTCAGATGCCTTCAAATTTCTGACAAGAAGGTGACATTTTAGAATTTTGTAGTATTTGCATGTGTCATTCACTTATGCACTAGGGTGACAGCAAACTCCCAGGAAAATCAAGGACTGGATTTATTTATTCTGGATTCAGATTTAAGTATTCACATAAGAATATAATTAGGCAAATATATTTGTATGATAATAATTTTTGTATTGTATGTTTTATTTCTTGGGTCACCTAAGAGATCTGTACTTTTTCAATCCAAAAATAACACAGAACCAAAATGCTACAAGGGCCTTCCACTATTATCCTAAAGAGTGTGCACTAATTACTCAGGTCAGGAGACACTTAGTTTGCAGCCTTATTCCATCATTTAAGAGAGTGCTTTCTAGAAAGTAGAGAAATAACCAGTCTTCCATAACTTAGCACAAAACCAAATTGATATCTCCACTTTGATTTCCTCTTTTGAAATTAACTTCCATTTTGGTTTTCTTTTGCCCCTGGTGTTCTGGATGATTATTTTGTAGCATCTGGATAATTTTATGTTAACATCTGGAATTGAGATTTTTTTATTTGTCTGATGCATATAGAATGCTTCTGTAAAAAATGTTTTTTTCCCAGCTGTTGTTTATTCATTTCAAAGAGACATGGTTAAGTGAGTGTAACAGCTTCCGAAATTCCTGAGGAAACAACGCATGTTTAATACAAAGTCCTGCCAATCTGTTTTCTCTCCTACCAGCTTTTCCCATGGCAGAAATGGTTGAGATCTGTACAGAAAGAGGAGTTTTGAATGGCAATAGGTAGTGTCTTTGAGCACTTCGCCCTTTGAAATGAGGCCTGGTTTGGAATCTCAGTCTGTTAAGTCAAAAGTTAGTAACCTTCGGCAAAATCTTTGAAGTTCAGTTTCCTTATCTCTAAATGGAGAAGTGTAAATACATGTCTCCCAACATTGGTTCTATTAAATGAGACAATTTATATAAAAATATCTGACTCAAGGTTGGGACTGAATCAGTGGAAGCTATTAACATTTTATTTCTGTGTATAACAGAATGCAACTTAGAATTTCTTCCTTTCCTGACCTCCTAAGGCTTTTAGGTATTCAATTAGCAGTTTGGTGATTTGTACAAGTGTTGGGAAGAAATTCAGTTCAGAGACACAGAGAAGTCAGAGTGGAAGGTGAGGAAGGAATTCATAAAAGCATGAATAGTAGGGAATGGCAGCTGCCTTGCAGACAGCAGAGAGCAAGGAAGAACAGAGGGAGAAAGGGAAGTTTATTGAACTCCTGGTCAGCATAAGGCAGATAGATCCCTTGCCAACTCTTAAAGCCAGGGTCACTGGGCATCCAGTGTCTGCTTGAATCTGCACAGAGTGAGAACTAAGTCCCTACCACCCCAGGATTTGGGGACGCCGCAGAGCACTGGATGGAGTGAGATTATGTTCTGAGTACTTCCCAAAGGTAAAGAAAGGAGATTTTCAGGCAGCCTACTAAAGAGCAGGATTGTACACTGCCATCCTGTCTGGGTTACCCAGGCAACGGGAACTTGCAAGCCCAAATCAGAGCTCTCAGCAGCCCCTACCTACTTCTGTTGAGTAGAATAGACAGAGTGAGAACTTCTTACACACTCAAAGAAAGTGGAGTGTGGGCAACCTCAGAGGAGGTTCCCTTAAGGGTTTAGTGTCTGGGATTTTATAGGGCCTTTGGGTGGGAGTCAGCATGAGGTATGATGTATCCAGGTGATTTATAATTCCTTTGAAGTTTTGTCTTAAGAATACTGTTATTTAGGTGACTATGTTGATCCAGATATCAGCATTCTTTATCTACATAGGTTTATTTACACTTTGAAGGTCTATCTCTTTGCCTGGTTATAAAGTTAATTAGTTCGTTAAGGAAGTAGAAGAAGAGGAAGAGCAGCATATAGATAACTAAAGAATAAGCTGGGCCTTTTTGGTAGGCTAAGTAGATTTTACAATGGCATGACCTTTGTCCCATTTCCCTGTTCTGCCACATGGGGTAGGGCAGAGAAGTACTTGATTAACAATCTTTATCCTTGGAGGGCTGGTATCATTGGTACAGTGAAAACATGGGCTGCTCTCTGATACTTTTCTTTATCTAGAGAATTGTTTTTCATCTGGGGAGTATCTGGACATTCTGTGTCACTCCTGGCCTTTGAAACATCAACTAATTAACTAATTAACTTGTGAGTCCTTTCTGGCTCTCTGGTTGTATCTGGTTACTCTTTGAGTCCCTTTTAGTGGGCTTTACTGGCTTTATTCTCTCTCCACCCTGCTCATGTCTCTTTCTGCCGATACAAGGTTTTTGAGAGTTGCAACTGAATCTTGTCATTTAAAAACTTGCCCTTTGAGTAGAAAGAGAAGGAAGGAATCAAATTGGCTAAAGACATTGTAGAGGAAGCCAAAGATATCTTCCCTTCTAAGCTTCTGTAGCAAAAGCTATGAAGCATGCTTGCAAAGTCACTTGACGTTTTAAGCTGTGCTTCAGAATTCACAAACTAAAGTAAAAGCCATATGTTCAAGATATTGCAGTAGCAAGGATAAAAGACTCCTACATTCATTATGATGAATGAAATGTCCAAAACGTTTTGGAACTCTTCTTGGAGTTAGTTGTTTTTATATTCATGATTTACTAACCAGTCTTTGCTCTAAATGACTTTTTTTATTTCCCCCCAAATAATCACCTTCAAATATAAAATTTTGTAATATTGAGCTAGTCAAAGGAATGTACCTTAGGTTCTAAATAGTTCCCAAATCTTCTAAGTGTTGTTGGGATATGTGTAAAACGAAGGCAATTACAGTAAAGTGTTTTTACATTTATTTAGTTGTATGATTTATGATATCTGTTAAAAAACGAGCTTCATTTTACATGCACAAATTGAGACTTTTTCAAAGGAACACAAATTCGCAGTTTCAGATAAATGATTTTACTAACATGGATTTCACACATTAGTTCTGAAAGCCCAACAATTTTCTTAAATATATTCTTTCCTGTGCTCTTATGCTATCTTAAAGAAATTGAGGGTTTGAAAATTGTCTGGTTTTTCATTCTTTCCCTAATACTTCTTTGTCCAATAATCTACATTATACTAGATGAAAGAACAAATGAAGAGTTGATTAAATAAATGAATGCATTACCACTGTTTATTAAAGAGATTCCTTCTTACACCTCCACTGATTTCCAAGACAAGTATCAAGGTGGCATATATAACAAAACACATCTTTAAACTGACAACGAAAAATGAAAATTTAACTGAACCAAAAAAATTAAAGAGAAATTTACTGCTCATCTGGAATGAGTTATTAGATTTGAAGTCTTAATTTAGTTCAGAATTTTTAGTCAATTAGGACAAAAAGGAAAATGTTAAATTATGTAGTTTCCTTGTCTGACAAAGGCGAGCTTTCAAATTTTCAAGACAAACATTTTCTTGGCAATGAATTCCCAAAGAAAGTTTTAATACAATCCTTATGTAAAGACTTCAGATACCAAAAAGTACAAGATTTTCAAGTGTAACTAGTACAGAGGAAAAAACATTACTTGTTTATTTCTACTCTATAAGAAAGCTAAATATATTAATCTAAAATTTTCACTCAATAATAATATATGTGTCCCTAATTTTGTAACAGTTTAACTTAACTCAGGAAGGAGTCTGGAGATGGATGGGTAGGGTGTCCATCTTGCTGTCACTCTCAAATGTCAAATGCACAGGCAAATCCTCAGAACTGGATTGCTTGACAGGGACTCATTTTCCTTTGTTGCCAGGTAGTCTTCTGTGTGATTAATATAGAGAATATATTCCTAACTAATTGAAGAGCTAGCCCACTGCCACATAGAAGTGCATTATCAGTCAGGTGGCCTGTGGTTAGGACCAATATATTTTCTTTAACATACATTTTGAGTAATAATAGCTAACATTTATTGATTACTTGCCACATGCCAGATACTATTCTAAGCGCTTTGCCTCCCTTAACTCACCGAACTTTCACAACTACTCCATTCAATAGACACTATCATTGTTCCCATTTTACAAGTGAGGAAACTGATAGGCAATATTATCTTGTCCATAGCTATACAGGTAATAAATGGCAAAGGATTTGATCCCAAGGTGATGCTACTACAGCCTCTATGCTTAGCCATGGTCATGGCTGTGAATTGAATTTGTATTAGCATGTGGACTCTGCAGAATGGATACTTTAGACTCTTTCATATGATGTAGAAGGAATATTGACATGTGCAATAAGGGGAGCAGTAACTAAAATCTGCCTGCCTCACCCATGGAAGAGCATCCGTGTGACTCCCTGCCCAGTGTCTGGTTATGAAGAGAACTGCATCGTGATCAGCAAGCTGAGTGAAGAAAGTAAGACGTACTCTGAAATAGCTGAGTGAATGGATTAACGTATTCCATGGAATCAGTCTGGAAAAGAGTTCTTATCTTACAGAAGAGGTTGTGGTCTAATGGAAAGGATATTGGATTTGAAGTAAAAAAGATAAAAATAAAAACAGATTTTAATTATGCAGCTCCAGGCCAGAGGCGGTTCCCAGTTCTGAGCAACTTTACTCTGGATTTGGTAAGACCAAAAATGACAATGGAACGTTGTGGGGGTAAAAGGGTTTATACCAAACTTTCCTCTCACAGTGGCAGGTCGAGTGCTAGAGTCAAACATTTGCATCTGGCACCTCCATCTCCATCTCTGTACCTCTGTCTCTGCCTCCGCTCCAGGTTCTGCCTCTGCTCCAGGCTCTCTCCACTCCAGGCTGTCTGCTGAGCACCGGGCAGAGCTCTTTATATAGCAACACAGGCAAGAAGAGCTTATTGCCAACAGGTGTGTAAGCATTAGCCTATGCAATAAGCCAATTACATCATCAAGTAGATTAGGGGTGAGTGAGGATCCTGGCCATAGGAACTCCATTTTCCCTACAAATTACCAATTCTATCATGCATAGTCTATGTAACCTGCTCGTTTCTCTTTTCCCGGGATCTTTGATGTGCCTTCTTAGAAACTCAATTTTCTTATCTGTAAATTGGTTTAAAATTCCTGCTCCCTCTACACTCCAGGTTTGTTGTGATACCAGATAAAATGCTGCATGTGCATACCCTTGTAGATTCTAAAGCAATCTCCAAATGCTCATTATTCACACATACTTGCTATAGGTGAAAGACATGCATCCAATTAGTGTACAAGCTGTACCAAGATAGTTCAATTAAAAAGACAAGTAGCTTATCTATAGGCCAATTTCGTGGCATTTACCGTTGGAAGTTCATCTGTCATAAATCTGTTCTTAGCTACTCTGATCCTGTCTTTGAGGAAACTTTAATAGACTGGACTATTTGCCAAACTGTGTAGAGTCAGAATCTCTTTAAGAACCAAAAGCCAATAAGAAAACTCTGTAAGCTGTGGAAAGTGTTGTTTTTAATACTTCCCTCAAGAATGAAAGAAGTGAAGCCACGACCAACAGTGCTAATATACTGTGGTCACTGATGGGAGACCTATAGGAGTGAGGAACCCCATCCGAAATTCCTGAAGGGGGCAAAAAGTCATATCCTACTGAAGGTTTTAATATTTGCAAATGCTAGTTAAAAAAAAATAATACAAAATTATATAAAGTAATTATATGAGGAGAATTAGGTGATCAATAGGTCAAGATGAAGGAGAGGGTCCTCTTTGATTTTTCCATGGCTAACAAGTATTAACTGTTTGATATATATCTTTCCTTCTAGGTATCATTTTCAATGTACGTATGAAAATATGTGTGAAAGTATATTATATTCTTATTTTCTTGGTTTTTGTTTTGTTTTGATTTTTTACAAATGGAATTATACTCTACATCACATTTATGATTTGCCTTTTCCCTTATGATATTGTAGACATTTTTCTTTCCAGTTTAGTATTTGTACATTTACAGTTTTTATTTTAAACATGATACAGTATTTCATTGAAATGTAGGTATAATGTAATTTATTTAATTATATCCTTACTAATGGTCCTGTAAGTTATTTTCTACTTTTCATTATTATAAGCAGTGCCATAATGGACATATGGGCAAATTATGTTTTCCATGAATATTTCTGTAAATAAATCTTGTAAGCTGAATCACTAGGTCAGAGGATATATACACATTTATATCTTGCTATGTACTGATACAGAGTTGAGTGAATAACCAGTAAATAAATATTTCTAGGGAATATAGAAGTTTATATTATTTCAATTAATAGAAAAGTATCTATAATTTATACTGGCACTAGTTTATATCTGTGATAGGATCAATTTAAGAAACTTTAAATATAACTTCCTGAACCTGTATACTAAAGCAGCTCATAGAGATGTTCTATTTATAACCAGAAACTGCCAGGCCCAGACGAGAAACAAATATGTTGAGAACATTTTTAAAATTGTCAGTACAGATTTCAGGATTTCCAGCCTGAGTCCCTCAGATAATATTTTGGTGCATTCAAAAAACTCGAAAGAAAATACCTAAATATCCAACATTCCATTCCCTCTCTTTCTCTCTCTCTGTCCTCAGTAGCCTCTGTATAAGAAAGTCATCATTGGCACAGTAAGGTAAGGTTGAAAATTGAGTTTTAAATGTTTGAGGATTTCTAACACAATTACTGAAAATCCATAAAGTAACCTTTTGTAAAGTTTTAAAAGTTTATTCAAAAAATAAAAAAGGAAAATTCAAATTCAAAAGAATAAGCTTTGTTCCATGGAACATTGTCATGCATAGAAATTGAAATGATTAGACTAATAAATTTTTGAACTTACATGATTTTATGAGGATCATTCTGAGTAAAAATGTGTAATTATTTTATAAATAAAAATGTTATGGGATTTCAGAATCAAAAGTCCAAGAAAAATGAAATAGTTTATAATGCTTACAAAAAGGTAATGATTAATATACCATGAAACATCTGGACTTTAGATATGATTTATATGGCCTTAGAAGCAAGACTTTTCTCCACAGAGGACTTAATTTTTGTCTGCAGAGCTGTTTTGTTTAAAAGCTTATTTATCCTCCTCCACATCATCTTTCTAAAATTTTCAGCATGCCTCTTCCAATTGGGTTGAGGAATCTTCAAGGATATTAGTTTTCTCAAGAATCTAGACAGCCTTTTGTTATTGCATTTGCTATGACTTAGAATGAAGGCAAAATATACAGGAACATGTTGAAGTGAGAACTCTAGAGGCATTCAAATGTACTTAATGTCTTCTCATGCTACTTTCTTATTGCCTTTAATAAAAAATAGCTTCTGAATTGCAAGAATATTTTTAATCCATATGACTCAGTATGCCCTTTCAACTGGACTTCAGCTCTCCTTCAGGAAGACTTTTTGAGTACTGAAATGATTAACAATATCTGAAGCAAAATTGCCCAGACTGTGTTGTGCGGTTAACAGTGGGTGGGAATACATATTAGTCTAGAGTTCCCTGCTGAGTGCAAGACAAAGACCTACTTCCCTATTGTCCCTCACTGGTGGTGGGCCTGGGATGTATTTTCAGAAATAATTACTTACAGATTACTTACAGAGCACTTGTAAAAACAATGAATTTCACTCTCTTCACTGTACTTGCTCAGTTTTGGGAAGTTTGCCTACAAGGCTATTAAACTGGAGACTTACTAATTTAAAAAGAAAAATATTTCTTTAAAGACCTCAGAGTCTTCTGCAAATACATTTTCAATTTTTATTACAAACCTCCTTAATGCTGCTATTTACTTAATTTGAATACTTTAGCATGATTTGGGCCTGTGGATTCAATACTTTCCATTCTAGTTTTATCTAGTCATGTCTTACACTGTTTTCAGTGATGTGTCTGCTATTCCAAAGATTTCTCTGAGCTTTCTGCATTAGACCTGTCAGAGCCTCATTGCACCTGGAGTAAAAACTAGAAGCTCTGGAAGGAGGTGCTAACAAATAAACTCAAATCTTGAAATTGTATGCTTTAGAAAAATAAAATCATCTTGTTAATGAAGATCTAGATTAGACCTTCTAATACCATTATACATGGGTTTTAAGAAAACTATCTCTGGAGGCCCTGAAAACTACAGAAAAAGCTGTGAATCAAAGAAATTATAAGGCAGTAGCAAATTGTAAATAATATATTTTGAAATTAAAATTAACCAGAGTCAATTTTCTGAGGCATTGAGCTATTAAAGATTTATGAATTGCCTAATATTTCAAATCTTTTCTGAGGTAATCGCTTCATTGGAGATAAAGGCAAGGTATCTTATTTTCTGCTTCACTGCTTAAACCAGCATGAAAAAATCAAATTTGTGATTATTACTCATTATTACCATGTTTATTGCAAAATACAGTTAATGCTTCAAATGTGAAAAAAGATCATTAAATGTTATTTTAGTGTTTCCTTAAAACTTACAATAAGCAGAACTTACAAATTCCCTAAACAAATTAACCTCTATTTGAGTATGTAGCTAAATGTCCTTTGAAAACTTTAGGCTTAACTCTGTAAATATTTCATCATATCAACTGTAGTTTATAAATTAACAGAATAATGAAGGAAATATTTTTTTCATAATTATATTTATGTAATTAACTTTTGTAATGTAGTTTTGAAAAAAATCTTATACTAGAACTTATTCCATTTTTCAAATGTTCCTGCCTGAGATGGTACCAATATAGACTTCTGTGATTCTTCTGAGCAACTGGATCATTCTGGGGAGCTTCAGTGTTTAAATGTGTTCATTATCACCAACACATCCTTATTAATGCTAGTGGTACAACGTGAAACAATTCAGGGAAAAATAACCCAGTTGCCTTCATAATATTATTTGCCTCGTGTCTTTGGAAATCTGTGGGAGACCCTATGGCACTAGACAGAACATTGGGAGGCAATTACATATGAAGTTTACTAACGGTTTTTTCCCCAAATGGTACTTAGGTGAACATTGGTAACTTGTATTTTTATGGGGATTGAATGATCTCCAGGTCTGCTGGACAGGAGTTGTGCAGAACAGTTGTCTGTGACATAGCATGCTCCCTGGGGGTCGTCCTGCTCCGCAGGCCCACAGAGCTCCATGAAATGCATTTAGTGTTGGACTTGAACCCTGGGCTCTTCCACTTACTACCTGTTTGTTCTCTAGCCAGTCCTTAAACCTCTCTGAGCCTGTTGCCTTATCTGCAAAAAGTGAGAAATAGTAGTAGTACATTCCTAACACTGAGAATTAAATGAAATAAATTTAAATTATAAAATCAACATACAAATGCTTATTTAAAAATTATTACAATTAAAAGCCATCTAATTCATGTGGTATTTTCTTGAAATAATAGTTATATGGTGGTTAATAGTTGAGATCCCAAAGCTTAGGCCCAGATTCAGATGAAAAAACTTGGTAAATTGGTTATAAATTTTAAAACCAGAAGCACTGATTATCTTTGTTCCATACTGTCTTTTCAAGGCTCTTTATAGAATGAACAACCTTGGAAAGTGGAGATAGTGTCTCCCTGTTAAGCCAAGGGTAGGTTTACTTAAAGCCTTGAAAGACATATATGGTGTCTCCGTCTGGGACAGGGGGCAAGCGTGCTTACTGCCCAGAGTAAAAGATTTGGGTTCCTTACGCCCAGGGTATCTCATCTGTAATACAACCTCCTGGAGTTCAGCTGGTTCTCATTGCATATCTCTGTGGGAAGCAAGGCTCAGAGATTGGCACCAAGTATGTTCATGTTGCTTCCTGTGCTGGGAATAATAAAATCCATTTTCCCTGTTGTAGGAGTCTCATAGGTTCTGCCAATATCTGTGAAACTATGTCAGGCTAACTTGTAATCTTGCAAATAAAAATAAAATTTCAGACCCTTCATGGTCTTTTTAAAAAAATCACCTTTATTAAGACATATTTCACATACCACAAAATTCAAGCATTTAAGTGTACAGTTCGTTCATAGCATATAGTGCATTCATATAGTTGTGCAACCTTCATCACAATCTAATTTGAAGAAAACATCTTTGACACCCCCAAAAAGACAACATCTGCATACACATTAGAAGTTATTCCCCATTGCTGTCCTTCCGTCTCCCCTCCAGCTGTGCTGGGATGATGTTAGAGCAGAGGAGGGGAGGGTGGAAGCCTGACCCCCGTTCAGAGGCTTTTGTAGTACTTTGGGGATAAAATGATGTTGGCTTAGAGCAGCAGCAGTGAAGGTGGTAAAGTGTCTAAACAATAGATACATAGATGGTCTCAACTTAGGATGTCAAGCTTTACTGCGGTGTGAAAGCCATGTGCATTCAGTAGAAACCGTACTTCCAAATTTTAAATGTTGATGTTTTCCCAGGCTAGCAACATGCAGCAAAATACTTCCTTGGGATGCTAGCCAGCAGCTGTGAGCCACAGCTCCCAGTCAGCCCCAGGGTCATGAGGGTGAACTCCCGGTACCTGTACCCATACAACGATTCTCTTTTTCACTTTCAGGACAGTATTCAGCAAATTACATCCTATTTTCAGATATTCAGTGCTTCAGTATTAAATGGGCTTTGCATTGGACGTTTTTGCCCGATAGTAGGCTAATGTGTTCTGTGCACATGTAAGGTAGATGAGGCTAAACTATGATGTTGGTAGGTTAGATCTGTTAAGTGCATTTTTGACTTAATGATATTTTCAATTTACCATGGGTTTATAGGAATATAACCCCACTGTTAGTCAAGGAAGATTTGTATCTTAGAAGTAGAGCCAACAGAATTTCCTGACCAAATTGGATCTGCCAGGAGGATTTGCTGATGAATTTTTCCATCACGCATGAAAGCATGAGATGAGTAAAGGATGAGTCGGTCGTTTTTGGCCTGAAGAACTGGAAGGACTGAGCTGCCATTGAGTGATTTGGGGAAGACTGTGGGTGTAGCAAGTTTTGATGAGGAAGAATAAGAGCTAAGCTTAAGTTACATTAAGCTTAAAATGTCTTATACTATTGTGAAGTTGAGTAGATGGCATATAGTATTCATGAGTTCAGATGAGAAATATTGTTTAAAGTTATGAATTTGAGAATTTAGAGCCATGAGAGCATGGGCTTACTTGGGAAGTGCCTGAAGACCAAGAAGAGAGAGAGTTCTAGAACTCAGCTCTGAGGCACTTCAGTCTTTAGAGGTTAGACACACAAGTTAAAACTAGTAACATCAAAGAGCAAACACACAGTTTTGGACAGAGATTTCTCAAAGGGACATTGCAAGCATTACTTATTTTTGTTGTAGGATGTGAATATCTTCTTTTAGGAAATATGCCCTCAGACCTTGGTGTGATTTATACAGTAAACAACTATTTGATACTTCCATTTGATTCCTAAGAACACAAGAATGTTATTAAATAAACAATTTCACAAGAAGGCCCAAAAAGAAATTGACCAGGTTTTCCAGGCAAGGTATAGAGAAGTCCAAGCTTTGGTATCCATTAAACAAAAGCAAAAAAAAAAAAACAAACTAGTGAGTATGTAGTTTGTGTCCCTCAAATCCATATTCCAGATTATTGTATCAGATATTAAATATCATATTCAGGGATGTAGCATATCACAGTGGTACAGTTTTGAAGTAAGATTGAAAGGCTAAGCTCTGAATTTAAAAACTTGCTCTCAAAGCTTTAATTGTATTATACAATTAGGTTTTGATTCTGTATTTTGCTTAAATTTGTAAAACTTTGACATTTATTTTTAAGTACAATTTCATTTATGGTATTTTAAAAGCTTTGCCAGTAGAATTTTACACATTGAGAAAAAAACTGAAGCACCTACTGCTTCATTCATACTAGTTTCTTCTCCAACATAATGTGCCAAAACTGAAGAAATATTTTTATGTAAAACTAAGGTGGTGTCTTACATGACGCCAAACATCTGGGTGAAAATGAAAAATATAGTTAGTCATCGATGTTAATTATTATCTGTATATTTGATGTCATGGAAATGATAAATCATAATTAGCCTTTCTATTTGTCAGATGCTCATTGGAATACAAACACAACCTATTCCACAAACTGGAAGGACATTTTAGATGACCCATAATTATTCTTCTTCTCAGAGTTAAAGAGAAACAAAATATATTAAGATAATCAATTCAATGATATATAAAAATAGGGCACGTTACTTTATAAGATTTTACATACACTAAAATGATAATGTGTTGAAATTGATTTAACCTGTTGTGTTTTAATGATATTAATGATTGAAAACAGCAGCAGACAGAATTATAATCATTTAAGGTTCAATTATATTCCCATATTTTTGCCAGGTTTGTTTGTTTAATTCTAAGTCTTCTTTTTATAACTGGCATGGATGCAGTAAAATCCTTTCCATGGTGAATGATTATTTGTCTTCAGTGGGCTACCAGGATTTAATTTAATAAGTGAAAGGATTTCTCAAGTAAACTGTCTTTGATTATCAGTCTTTTCTGAAATCTTTAATATTTCCCAGTATCTCCCTGTGGTTGATTCTTAAGGAATACTGAAGCTGAGAGGAGCCCCAGAATTCTGAGTGGTGGAGGAAATAGACAGGCCCTGCTTTCTGTGCCTTCCTCTGTCCCCTGCTTTAATTTTTCTGTGTCTATTTTGACTTTGAATTTTTGTGACCTATTTTCCTTTTCCTCAATAACTTTTGTTTTGAAATACTTTTCCTCCTACCACTTAAAGAAGAAAACTCAGGAATAATGAAAAACACAAGGAGTATTAAAATGCTTAAAGAAAAAGCAGAATTGTTATAAGTAAAGCACACCAAATTAATTATTTTGAAAGGGCAATATTCACTGGGCTATATATACCCTGGAATGCTTATTTTAAAATCGCTCACTAGTTTATTCAACTACACGCATATTTGCACTTTTACTTGACAAAGAAACAGATTGTTGGTGGTGTATGGGCACTTCTCTCTAGATTTTATAAATTGACAATGACGTCCATGTCATGGGAGAATGTTTCCCTTTCTCTTTGTCAGTACCCTCATTTTGTTTCTTAAATATCTCACTGGAAGGAAGTAGGGATGTATAAACACGAGAGAAGAGATTCTGGTAAAAATGGGTTAAATTAGAACTGAGAATAAGTTAAATTTTATTTTAAAAAATAACGCACTTTATAGTGACTCTACAGCATCTTACTGCGCTGATGGACAGTGACTGCGATGAGGCGTGTGTGGCAGGGGGGACTTGATGATACGGGGGAATGTACTGACCGCAGTGTTGCTCATGTGAACCCTTCCTAAGATTGTATGTATATCAATGATACTTTAATAAAAAAAAGCTTTAGAGACCCAGTAAAGGAATTTTAAAGAAGCAGGGATATAGATGTAGCAGTTAAGAGGAAGGGTTATTTCAGCTCAAGTATTATACTGGAGGATAGGAAGGTCATGAGGTATGCTAGTGAAAGAGCTTAATTATGATAGAGAAGAAAGGGTTGGAAACAGAAAAGAAGGTGAATTAATTATATGGAATGAAGTTAGAGAAGGGACTGCATATTCATCAGATTTTTGAAAAAACCTACACACAACTTCAGTCCATACTAACAACAGCCATAGGCCCAAGATTTTTCAAAACCAGCTCTCTAGAAATGTACTCTGGTTCATTGTGAATAAAGGTGGACTTCGGAGCATGCCCACTGTGGTTTCTGACCCTCTGCTGTGGGATGAGACGTTTAGGATAAGATGTGTGAGGAAACTAATACCCTGAGGTAATTAGCCCATTAGGAATGACTGGGATTTCAAAGATGCTTGAGTTTCTCACAGGACTGCCATACCTAGACCTCTAATAAGGAATGGCACCTCCTATTAAGGAGTCTATGACTTTAATTAGCACCTTATCAGACTTAGATTATGAAGATGGCAGGGATGCTGATAATTGGAGGGATGTGAGAGACTTAAAGAAGAGGTAATTTTAGGAGTAGAGATTAGAAGCATTGTGTTCTGGCCAGTGACTATTCATTGGATTTACAGTATAACCTTTTTCAAGGAACCAAGTTCACAGCTATTAGAACTACAAAAGCAACATAAGTAATCATGACATATGCTTATTTTTTATATTTTATGGGTGTAATTATTATAAACTATCTCAAAGAAGAGATTAACATTAGCTTCTTATTTTGAAAATAAGCATAGTGAGAGGAAAGAAGAAAAACTCTTGTTGTTTCTCATGGGAACCAGTTGAGAATGAAAACAAACCAAAAAACTCTGAAGCCCAACAGCAATATTTATAACAGTTTTCCTAATTTAACTCGTTTTCTTTATGCTAAAGAGAAATAGTTGTATTTTTGTCATTAACAGAAAAGGGAACAGTGCCTAAACAGCCTATTATAAAATCTTCTGGGAAAGCATATTACAAATAATTGAAACCAAACCTGATTCTGTGAACTTGGCAGCAAATGTATGAAAGAAAGCAGTTCAGCCCCCAGATGATTGATTAAATGTTTCATTCCCTTTACCTTTCATTCACACTGTTTGTCAAGAGGAGAGAGAAAAGGGAATATTGTAAAACAAAATCCACTTTAGACAAACCGCTTACAATAATGATCAATGACCTCAAATCAGCCGTTTTATTCATTTTTCACAAGTTTTAATGTTTCTAAATATTCCCTATTCTACGTGGGTTCCTGCAGGAAATGAGGCCTGTATTTCAGCATGTCCCCACCCCCTGCCTGCTAACCGACATCACAAGCTTATCTGAGCTTCTTCGAGGGCATGGCCCTGCAGCTTCCTGTGGTTGGTTATTAGTGTGAGTCCAGCAAAGAAACAAGAACACTGTGTGCTTGCTAAATCTACAGAAAACTTTATCTTCTGGTTGCGTGGGAGGAGAGGTCCCTCGGTGCACTCTGTTTCTTTGAAGGGACTAGAGATGTGTTGGTGCTGTACGGAGGCCAGGGGTGTGCAGAGACAGCCTCCTACAAACCTACTCAATAAATGATTATGATCCAGCTCTGTTCAGAATAATGGTAGGAACCTGAACTTAGGATACCATTGACATGGCTCTTGTTTGTTGTTCAACAAAGCATGTAAAATTAACACTGAACCTCCTCCTGTAACACTTCCTTACAACGCTGGTATTTTTGAAGAATATCTGGCCATCTGTGCACATGGGCTGCACACCTGGTGACTCCAACAAAACTTTAAGCAAGAAGTCAAATTTCAGAGTCCCTTCCCACATCGCACACTTTTCCCTTTGATCTTTTTCTTCTCACAAACAACGTCCCAGGCTGTAATTCTACAACCTCTCGCTTCCTGCAGCCCTTGTGTCGGCACTCGGTCACCTACTTTGTCTTCGGCCCCAGGGACCATCATGTCAGATGAGGGGAATTACAGGCCTCCCCCAGGTGTGTGCAGAGACAGAGTGGGTTTGAGCCAGGAAGTCCTCTCATCTTTCTAGTAACTGCTTGTGTGAGATTGGATATGAGTAAGAAGACATATGCAAGCACATGTCCTGCTCTCCTTCATGTATACATCTTTCGTTGTTCAATCTCCTTAGCATTTTCAGAATCACCGCTCTATTGTGGGTAGGAACTTGTCACTGGTACTTCTGTTATCGGAGGCTTTCCGGGTTGACAACAGGTAACTACTGTGAAGACTGCAGCACGTACATCCTGCTTTAGCAGAGACAAACACGACCTATTTGTATTATTGTTTGTACTCTCTCAAGAATAACAGCAATTAACACTTCATAGTTCTTCCTGTGTGCTAGGCATTACTCTTTTTATGTGGCATGAATTACCTCTTTTAACCCAGCCAACAGTACGAAAAGTAGGTATTATTATTTGCCTTTTACAGAAGAAACTGAGGCACAGAGAGATTAAGTAAATTGCCTAAAGTCACACAAGTAACGTAAGTGGCAGAGACAGAAGTTAAACCCAGGCTGTCTGTCTTCAACACATATGGTCTTAAACTATGATTAACTATCTGAACATACACAGAAACCCACATAAACAAACACAGTTAATCAAAGCATCAGGCCCTGGCTTACCAAACTTAGAAAAGCATAACACATATACAAACCTCCTTGGAGTCTAACACACAGACTTGGTACTCAGATTTATAAACCCCCTGGAATAAAAATTCCTCAGTTATGGAAATATAATATTTTGTTTTGCAAAAATCCTTTTCTTTGTTTATTTTTTTACTCTTTGTGCAGTGAAATAAATCTTAAGATTGGAGAGGTAAGACCTGTAGTGACCTCTTTCAAAGCTAAGCTAGAGGCCTTATTTAGAACAATAGAATACATGGAAGTGTAGAAACTTGACCAACCATGGATGTACAGTTTCCCTCTAAAGATGAAATGAAATGAAGCAGGAGGGCAAAGCAAATAATGAATGAATGAGAGAAGTGAGGGAAGAATAAATATACAGAAGGGGAGACCCCATAATTCCACTCCTAGGAATTTACCCAAAGAAAACAAAATCCCCAATTCAAAAAGACATATGCACCCCTATGTTTATTGCTATACTGTTTGCAATAGCCAAGATATGGAAGCAACCTATGTTTCCATCAGTAGATGAATGAATAAAGAAGAGGTGGTACATACACACAAGGGAATATTATCAAGCCATAAAAAGAAAAGAAATCCTGCCATTTCCAACAATTAAGCCAGGTGGAAGAAAGACAGATACCATATGACTTCATTTATTCATGGAATATAAAAACAAAGAAAAAGGGAAGGAACAAAAAAGCATTAGATTCATAGACACTGAGAAGTGACTAGTGGTTACCAAGGGGGAGGGGAGAAGGCAGGGGTAGGGATACTGTTGTACCACTGTGATGTACATTTGATAAAAAAATAAAAAATAAAAAATGATATGGGGGAGGAAACCAAAAGTTAATGATGTGAAAGCAAAAGTAAGAGAGAGAAAGTGGCAAATGAAGGGGACACTCAGAGACTGAGCCTGTACCTATGCTGGCGAGAGTAGACAGTGACTAGGCGGGGTCAGGGGGGCATGGTGCAGCCGCCCCAGGGGCTCCAGTCTACATACACATGTGTTGGGGATATTAGCCTGGGGGACATGCTCAATGCTGAGGACCTTGTGAATCTGTCCAGACCTTCTCTATGTATTAGTATGACTCCATGATTTAATGTCTCTGATATCTTGTCTGATCATTAAATTAATGGAGATTGCCAATGGCCATCTCAAAATGCTGTTTTTATATAAAAGGGAGAAAAATCAAATTAATGTATTTATACAGCTTTTCATTTATATACTGGCAAAACACTCACATGCAAACACACACATCCTCTGAGGAACTCTGGAGTCTGAGGGTGAGAATGAGAGAGAGACTGAATTTCTCTTTTAAGCCCACATCTAGGTTTTGTTCCAATCTAATGACACAGGATCTGGCCCTGTATTTAGATCTCCTGCTCCAAGATTTTATTTTAATTTTAAACAAGTGTTCCCACATGGGGACTGAAAACAAAACAGGAAAATGTTGCTTAAGTTTTCCTTTTTGCTTTATTATATGTCTTTCAAGTGCACTGATCGTTCTGTTTTGTCCTACCAATGTAGGTCACTGGATTCTCAGTTGCTTTTTTTTCCTATTCGGATTTTCTCTAACAACATTCCACAACAAGGGAGAGCATGTTAGTTTCCCAGATACTTATTTTTGGTATTAACCTATTATTTTCCCCTTCCTCCTATAACTTGAGGTTTTAGTACTCTCTACTTAGTAGAACGTACCATGAGTACAAACTAACTTTTTTTGCGCACCAGCGAATGATATTTACTTGCTAAGATACTTAAGTATTAAATCTGTCATAACCAGTTTTATTTATTATGATGTTAGTAAGACTTTAAAGATCGCTAGTTCTTTTCTGGATAATCTTCAACTCTTGGGCATGTTCTTGTTCTGGTTTTGATCAGCATAGGGTTTTGCTTCGATTAATCAAGAGGATCTCTACTAATAAGGCTCAAGGCCAGGATGTGTTAATCAGGTCTGGTACTATCCTTTGGCTTAGTGATCGTTTGTGTTTTAATATACTTCATTTCTGTCCTTCCAAGGAAGCCTGGGCACCATCTGATCTGGTGGTGGGTCCTGAATGGCAGCATGGTGAGCAGTCTACCCCAGGAAGTTCAGAATGGATAAAGCTAGCAGGATAAGTCTGACCCAAACTCATGAAGAAAAGCCAAGAGCTGGGGAGCTCAAACAATATAGATAACTTCAGAGAAGCAAGAGCAGGACAATAAGGAGAAAATGAAGTTAAAATACTGGGCTTAGTCACAGACAGGAATGGAATGGAAGTTAGGCAAATAAAAGAATGGAAGGAGGGTGCATGGAAAGGGCTCTCTCACCAGAGCTGAGCTCCATATTGCTAGAAGTCTTCAAATAGAGCCTAGATGACCAGCTGGTATTCATTCAGCAAATGTTTACTAAACCCTAGTCTGTGAGGGAGTGTAGTGGTGAGCTGAGGATTCAACCGATGAAGTCAGACTAGAATTGGAACCCATCCTAGCTATACGAATTTAGCCATACTTGTTAAAATTTCAGTGTCTGGTTTTGCTTCTTGAAAAAGGAGATAATAAAATTGCCAACCTCAGAAAGGATCAAGTGAGTTCACACTATATGAGTTAAGGAGGGTACACAGATCACATGCAAGAGTGTCTGGTATCCAGTAAGTACTCAATAATGACCACTCTTATTTTTATGTGTAAGGTTCTGTGTATTGCAAAGAAACCTCTTAAATAGCTGTGGAATTTGAATAGGTTACCAGTGATTCTAGTCTCTTAGTCTGTTTCTGGTTGAAACACACTCAAAACAAAATTTGGAGTAAAGCAAATATTAGAAAAGGGTGAAAAAACCTTCCTTCTGGTGGTTTTCCCTCATAACCTGTTCTGAAGCTCCTCCTCTTAGTTTTCTTTCTTGGCTGTCAATTTCCGATGATGTGTGCATCCCCATGTAGTCTTAGCTTCACAGCACAAAGATTAGTAATGACGTGTGTTTGATAAAATGTAAATGAGAAGCTCCCAGAAAAAGCCTGAGAAAACCTATTTTGACAACTCTTATCTGTGCAAATACATATTTTAACTGGAGAAAGACAAGCACAATTAAAAGAAAAACACAAAAAATTTCAAATTGGAGTACTTTAAAAATTCTTATTTAAAAATAATTATGATTATAAATTTAGAAATAGATATAATATGAGCTCTTCTTATGTGTCAAGGTCCTTTTAAGGCAAAAAAAAAGGGTGATGATATTTGCACTTAGTAGTGATTGTCTGTTTCTGAAAATTTCAGGGACTTGGTTGTCATTGTTTCTCTTACACATCATGACCTGTGGGAACAATACCAAGATCAGCCATTCAGTTGTGATGGATTACGGTTCACTCATCTGGGCATATTTCAGATGAAACTAACTTAAGCTTATTTTGAGCAAGTGGATTAGAAATAAATGCTTTGCTGGATTGCTTTGAGTTGTACAAAGCCAAAAGACCACCAGAAGCTTTTGAAAAGAAGAACCATGGCAATTTTGAGATTTTGAGAAAATTGGAAGTCCTAAAGCAGCTGAGACTTTGCTTCTATTTTTGATCTTTCCAAAAAACTTTGCCCTTCTATGTATTGAGGTTAGAAAGCACTGCCACATGAAATCTGCTATTGGTACAAAAGAATAACTAACTCTGATACGAATGGGGGAGGGTAAGGAGGGGATGAAGAGAGAGAAAGGAAGAGAAAGAATGAGAAAGAAGCTACGCAAACTTTTGGAGTGCAATATTTCAACTGGTTTCACTAGGAGAGAAGAAAAACAAAAGCAAAAGATGACAAATACTCTTTGATGCGAACTGATTTCCTTATTCTGAATTTATTAATGACTATTTCTTTGACAGTGAAGAATCTGTTTCAATATTTCATGGAAGGCAAAGCTTTCATCTAGGAATGACAAATGCAAAAAGTGTAATTATAGAAAAGAAACAACAACAACAAAAAAAAACAGGAGAAAAGCAATCTAAGTTTCAGGGGCAACTGGAACCAAGTAGGTATCAAAAGCAAAACGTCATCTTATGGCGGGTGAAAGAACTGTTAAAGCTAAGCTCAGGGGTAGAGTTGTCAATGATACAGTAGTATTTGTTAAACAGTTCATTAAGCTGACATTTCCCTGTAGTCTTGAAATACATTAGTTAAAGATGTTAAAGTCACAGTCTTTGACATTTTGTCTATTAAAATACTACTTTTCAAGCAACTTAGAGTCATCAACCATGGGAAAAGTAGTTGTTTTGGTTGAGCTTGTAAACGTCTAATGATAGTGGGTTATTTATTAAGGACCTTCCAAACTAATCAGTGTACTGCACTATGCATGAAAAGAAAATCTTTCCAGTTCTGGTAAGTAGGACTATTGAGGCACCCGAAAAGATATATCCATTCATACATATATATCCCATTTCCCTTTTTAAACCCGAGTCTAGTCTATAATTTTAATATAATTTATTGTTTTGTGGATTCTTTTGTAAATAACAGTAATTAAATGTGTAGGTTGGACAATGAAATAGGCAGAATATGATTTGCATAAAGAAGGAACTCACCAACGGGTATAGTCCACTTTGCTCTGTTAACAAAATTAAATTGAATAGTTCATGACTTCAAATACAATGTCTTATGACTCAGAAAACACATGTATGTGTTCTTAGATGAAAATATGCCCGAAAACTAGCTTGCAAAAAAGAAACTTGGGTGTAATAAAGAATAAAGTTAACTAATGTTTAACAAACGTAATAGACTTAGATGTAAGGAAATCATGGATCAAATCTTTTAATTTCCTAATTTTCTTTAAATCAATGTAACTCAAAATGCTTGGGTAGAAAATGGTGTGATGGATTACTGACCTTAATTATGGGGAAATAGCATATTCAAAGATTTACTCATATAGTAGAAAAATCTGATTAATTATTCTATGAAATTGCTTTTAAAGTAGAAAGCTAGTTGAATTGGCTTAATATGTTGGGCTTATATATAAACTTCATTTATTCAAAAGTTTTTACTTAGCACTTAATTTTTGCTAGGTACTGTCCTATTATATCAGCTGACAAAACAGATAAAAATCCCTGAACTCTTCAGACTTATGTTCTAAGAGTGTGAGAGAAATAATCGACAAGGTAAATAGGTGAGTCACATTCATGGGTTGGTGTCAGAAAAAAAGAACTATGTAGAAAAATGAAGCAGGTAGAGGTACTAGCTCCAGGATGAAATGCACATTGTAATTAGATATTCGCGGAAGAACTCTCTGAGGAGGTCTCATTTAAGGAGTCTGAGAGATGAGAAAGTGAGCCTTGTAGTGTCAGGGAGGAGAACATTCCAGGCCAAAGAACCTGAGGTGCAGAGGCCTGAGGTGAAAGCCCATCTGGCACGTTCTAACGAAGATGGCAGTCTGGCTGGAGCAGTGTAAATAGGTGGAGAGTAGGAAAAAAGTCTCTGAAAAGTCAGTGTTCTTGCTTGGCAGTGTTTGTAGGTGGGCAGCTGCATTGCCAATAATACAGGATTTCAGAGTTCACTCTAAACATTTTTGGTTTTTCTTGGTAGAAATAGAAAAGCATTGGAAAGTTTTAAGGAGAGCAGTGACATGACTGGAGTTCTACTTTAAAAGGAATGTTTAGAGAGCTCCCTGAAACAGGTGCTGACCTGAAGAGAATTTGCAAGGCAGTTGTTGAGGCACTAAGTGATGAGAGACTGAAAGCGTTCGTTGCTGCTCAAGAAGTGATGACTTCTGTGCAGTTTGCTAAGGATGAATGTGATTATGGTGGTGGAAATGGACCTCTTTTG
This sequence comes from Smutsia gigantea, assembly GCA_032199065.1. Lineage (NCBI taxonomy): Eukaryota > Metazoa > Chordata > Mammalia > Pholidota > Manidae > Smutsia > Smutsia gigantea. The sequence goes on along the minus strand of JAVSCE010022753.1, from coordinate 238,588 downwards.
CCATGGTTCATGCTATTTCCATAAAGTTGCTGACCAGTTTTTGCCTCTTGCATAATGTGTGGAGGAATCTCTTTGCAGAAATTATTGAAGATCATAGAAGATGAATTAATTGAAATTAATTAAAAATTATTGACGATCAAGGCAAACATAAGTAAAGAGAATATAGACCAATTTGCACCATAGTGAGAGTTGGCTTTCTGGCATATAAGATTTTAAGTCAGTAATATTAAACTTGTGATTTTTGTTTTTAAGGAATACAGAGAATAAATTTATGGAAACATTAACAAAACAAAACCCCAGCTGCCTTTTGAGATAGTCCCTAGGGACATAAGAGTGGTAGCAGGGAGATCCATCTGGATTCAGTCATAGTGCCTAGTGGAAGATGATGAAAGCTTGTATCACAATGGTTTTCATGGAGGTGGTGCAGAGTGTTTGGATGCTGTGTATATTTTGAAAGTAAAGCCAACAGGATTTGCAGACAAACTGGATGCAGGAAAACAGTCAACAAAAGCAGTTAAGCATGTCTCCAAGTTGTTGATCCTGAGTAGATGAAAAGATGAAATTATTTAGTGAGATTGGGAAGACTGTGGGGATGAAGAGCAGGAACTTAGTTTGACATGCGAATTTGCGATACCTATTAGACAGCCACAAAAATGCATCAAGAAGGTAGTTGGATTCTGTATCCTGGCCTTCAAAAGAGAGGTTAGGCCTGGAGAGACAGGTGTGGTAGACATCAGTATAGATGGTATTTATATATGTAAGCTTTGTTGGGATCCCTAAAAGACTAAGTTTGCATAGAACAGAAGAAAAGGCCAAAGACTGGGCACCCTGGTGCACCAGTATTAGAAAGGGAGGGAGGAAAGAAGGCGCTAAGGGGTGAAGAAGATTGAGAAAAGGTAGCCATAGAGGTAGGAAGAAAACAAAGACAGTTTGGTGCCCTGGAGGTCAGTGGAGTAATCATTTCAAATGCTGCTAAGAGTTGAAGTATGGTGAAGACTGAAAAATTGATCATTTGGGGGTTTCTATTGACCACCCAGAGCCAAAGCCAGAACCTCTGCTCTGTGCTAGGAACGCAGTGGCAAATTGTTGCACTGTCCCCTTTTCCTAAGCTTCATACAGCTCGCTGCCTTTCTCTAAACATATGCTATTTTTTTTCCACACATGGTAAAATAAAAGTGATTAGGCTCATTTTTCAAAGTTATTGTAATCTTTATCTCTCTCTCTCTCTGAAAAAATACCATATTAAGCATGATTGAATTTAAGAGGTTCCCACAAATCTGGACCACTCATTTACATACAAATTCTTTGGCCACACCTATAGATAGCTAATCTCATTATTGTTCTCTCTCCTGGGATCACCTACTTTCAAGTTATGCCTATTTCATTGGTATGCTTAAAGACAGCTAATTTAAATGGGATTTTAAAATGTTCTTAGCATACTACATTTCAAGTTGTCAACTCCATCCACTTTCATTACTCACTTAAAAGTTTCTGGTAATTATTAATGATCCTTCATTCTCGCATTCACCCATTCACTCAGCAACCTTGTATTATCGGGAAGGGTATTAGGTACATAGCTCTTCCAGCAATCTAAAACAGATGTAGTAATATAAATAAGTAAGCATAACAATAAGGACAATTATCCATACTAGACAATTTGATTATTTACTTCATAAACCATTTTTAAATTACATTCTAATCATAAAAGTAAAAAGACAGTGGCACAGAGGTCTTATCCACCATAAGGGAAACATTTAAATAGTCTTGCTTAAACTAATAAGAACAGAACTTTTCGGATGGGTAGAGTGTAATATTGATTTAGGCATTTGGTCATAAAAAGATTTCTTATGAGCTTTTTTCTCTCTATCTGTGAAAGCTAATTTCAAAGAAGCATATAATTTTAAAATCTAAAACACTGGTTGTTAGTCAGGCTGACACTTTGAGTTGGAATGAGTTCCTCTGACGGAACGAACATACACCCACTAATGTGTGCAATGCCCCAGACTTCCCACAGCCTCACAGCAAGACAGCGGGGGTCTTGAGAACTGACACTTTTCATCTTTTGGAAGACAGACCCCCTCTGATGGTCACCCCACAGGAAATCAGGAAGTATGTTAAACTACTCAGTGGACTTGGTATTACACAGCAAGTGCCAGTGGAAATATCTTATCCAATATTATAACTTATTTTAAGCAGACTGGGGGAAAAACAGAAAAGAGAAGGATGATGGAAGGAAGCTGCACAAACATGGCCAAACAGCTGGCTGGTTTTATAACCCATAAACAGCATGGGACTAACTATACTCCCAAGATCTCTTGGCAGAGTGGCTTGATGAAAATACCAAAGCTATGAGAAGAAGGGTTCTTTTGCTGAATCTTTCTGTAGCTATCATGTGGCTTATTAACCTAAATGAGAAGATGTGCACCATTTTTTTAAAAGTGTCTATGTGTTTAAATGAGGAACTTACTGATCCCATGTACAGCGCAGATGTGGTCACCATAGCAAATAATCCTTTAATCCTAGTCAAGAAGTGATTTTCTTCTTTCTTTCAAATAGCACTTTTAGGAGTAGTCAAGGGAGAACTTGAAAGAAATGTAAACATGAATTCAAGGATACTGATGATTTCGGGGATGCCAAAAGTAATCTCTAAGGGAAACTAATTTTAATTGCTTCATGCATCTATTTATTCATTCTGTAACATTTAATTGATACTTGATTAAATAGTAGAAACAATTTAATTTTAAACACATTTCTGACTCACCTCCTAGATGGCAGAACTGTAGAATATACAAGATCTACTTTACTCTTAGAATTTCCTACATTAGAGGGAGGGCATTCAGTATTTCAAATGACCTCGATGCTCAATCAAATGTGTTGATTAAGAAGTGGATTTATTCTTTACTAAGTATCCAAGGTAGACTCAATCAGCTGTGGCATTTCATATTTTTATTATGAGGCATTTTGAGTCTATTCTTTGTGACATCAGAATTCGTTTCTCATCTCGGAATTTGCTCTGTTTTTCTTGTGACTCTGGTTTATTGGCAGTCAGTTTTTAAAAAATCTCTCAGGGATCATCTAAATGCTGGATGTTGGGAATGGAAACACATACCACCACTGCCTTTCCCGTCAAAAAACGTAACTCACACACGTGATATATCATGAAAACTCCAGTGGATGACCTTAAGTCACAGTTTCCCAGGGCATGTATGGTCTCTCATGTTTCTGAACAGCTCCCAGCCCAGCACAGGACTCCTCTTTTCTTGTATTGCTGTCTCTGTAGCCTCCTGTGAGTGTGTGCGTGTGCTTCTGTGTGTGTATATGTGTGTTTTCAGTCCAAAACCTACCAGCGAATTTCCATTTCTTTAACAATTTTGAATTACATTATTGCATAAGTAATAATGCATTTGCAAAATAAGAAAAAAATGAAAGTACTTCTTCCTATCAGTATATTGTTCCCTCATTCTTTTATGGTGCATGTAATTCACTACATAGATGTATAATTTAAGCTGTTGTACATTGATAGATTAGATATTTTCCAGTCTTTTGCTATAACCAAAAAAAATGCTATAGGAATAACATATATATATTATAATAGTATATGTAACATTTATACTATTATAATATACATATTGTACCTGTAGGATTATTTCCCAGAAGTGGAATTTCTAGGTCAAATTTCTATGCATTTGCTGTTTTAATAGTTATTGCTAAATTCAGCTTCATAGGGGTTTGTGCCATTTTATACTCACACCTGTAAGGGTATGAGGATGCCTGTTCCCACTCAGTCTTGCCATCAAGGAGGGGGTATTATCAAATTTGGGAGTTTTGACAACCTGAGAAAATGGAAAAAAGTTTACTATTTTGGCTTTAATTAGCAGTTCTGTTATTATGAGTGGGGTTCAGTGTCATATCAGAAGTTGAAGAGCCATTTATATTTCCTTTTCTTTGAATAGTCCCTTATATCTTCAGTTTATTTTGTGTTACACTGTTGGTTTTTTTCCTTATTGATTTATAGGAATTCTTTAAGTATTAGGGAAGTAATTCCTTTAACTGTGACAGGAATACTTTTATTTTGTCAAATAGTTTATCATTCATTAGAATTCTCTGCTCTTGTGAAATCTCTGTGAAAACATGTGGGCTTTGTATACCTTGTACTTCCTTGGCCATTTCTCCATTTTTTTACATGGAAAACAGTATGATTAGAGTTTACTTCTTCTGGTGTCAATTGTGCTAAATTATAATCCTAAAAAATTTACCCTTTCATCCAAGTTTTTTTTATATAATTTATTTTATTATCATTAATTTACAATTACATGTACAATATTACGATTATTAAACTACCCCTTCATCAGGTCCCCCCCACCAACCCCATTACAGTCACTGTCCATCAGCGTAGTGAGATGCTATAGAATCACTACGTGTCTTCTCTGAGTTGTACAGCCCTCCCCGTGCCGCCCAACATTACATCTGCTAATCGTAATGCCCCTTTTTCCCTCTTATCCCTCCCTTCCCGCCCATTTTCCCCAGTCGCTTTCCCTTTGGTAACTATTAGTCCATTCTTGGGTTTTGTGAGTCTGCTGCTGTTTTGTTCCTTCAGTATTTTTTCTTTGTTCTTATACTCCACATATGAGAGAAATCATGTGATACTTGTCTTTTTCGGCTTGGCTTATTTCACTGAGCATAATACCCTCTGGCTCCATCCATGTTGTTGCAAATGGTAGGATTTGTTTTCTTCTTATGGCTGAATAATATTCCATTGTGTATATGTACCACCTCTTCTTTATCCATTCATCTACTGATGGACAATTAGATTACTTCCATTTCTTGGCTATTGTAAATAGTGCTGCAATAAACATAGGGGTGCACCTGTCTTTTTCAAACTGGGCTGCTGCATTCTTAGGGTAAATTCCTAGGAGTGGAATTCCTGGGTCAAATGGTATTTCAATTTTGAGTTTTTTGAAGAACCTCCATACCGCTTTCCACAATGGTTGAACTAATTTGCATTCCCACCAGCAGTGTAGGAGGGTTCCCTTTTCTCCACATCCTCGCCAACATTTGTTGTTGTTTGTGTTTTGGATGTTGGCCATCCTCACTGGTGTGAGGTGATATCTCATTGTGGTTTTAATCTGCATTTCTCTGATGATTAGCGATGTGGAGCATCTTTTCATGTGCCTGTTGGCCATCTGAATTTCTTCTTTGGAGAAGTGTCTATTCATGTCCTCTGCCCATTTCTTAATTGGATTATTTGCTTTTCTGTTTGTTAAGGTGCGTGAGTTCTTTATATATTTTGGATGTCAACCCTTATCGGATACGTCATTTATGAATATATTCTCCCATATTGTAGGATGTCTTTTTGTTCTACTGATGGTGTCCTTTGCTGTACAGAAGCTTTTCAGCTTGATATAGTCCGACTTGTTCATTTTTGCTTTTGTTTCCCTTGCCCGGGGAGATATGTTCATGAAGAAGTTGCTCATGTTTATGTCCAAGAGATTTTTGCCTATGTTTTTTTCTAAGAGTTTTATGGTTTCATGACTTACATTCAAGTCTTTGATCCACCTTGAGTTTACCTTTGTGTATGGGGCTAGACAGTAGTCCAGTTTCATTCTCTTACATGTAGCTGTCCAGTTTTTCCAACACCAGCTGCTGAAGAGGCTGTCATCTCCCATTGTATATCCAAGGCACTTTTATCAAATATTAATTGACTGTATATGTTTGGGTTAATGTTTGGATTTTCTATTCTGTTCCACTGGTCTGTGGGTCTGTTTTTGTGCCAATACCAAATTGTCTTGATTACTGTGGCTTTGTAGTAGAGCTTGAAGTCAGGGAGTATAATTCCCCCTGTTTTATTCCTCCTTCTCAGGATTGCTTTGGCTATTCGGGGTCTTTTGTGGTTCCATATGAATTTTAGAATTATTTGTTCCAGTTCATTGAAGAAAGCTGTTGGTAGTTTGATAGGGATTGCATTGAATCTGTAGATTGCTTTAGGTAGTATAGCCATTTTGACAATATTTATTCTTCCTAGCCAAGAGCATGGGATGCATTTCCATTTGTTAGTGTCCTCTTTAATTTCTCTTAGGAGTGTCTTGTAGTTTTCAGAGTACAGGTCTTTCACTTCCTTCGTTAGGTTTATTCCTAGGTACTTTATTCTTTTTGATGCAATTGTGAATGGAATTGTTTTTCTGATTTCTCTTTCTGTTAGTTCATCATTAGTGTATAGGAAAGCAACAGATTTCTGTGTGTTAATTTTGTATCCTGCAACTTTGCTGAATTCAGATATTAGTTCTAGTAGTTTTGGAATGGAGTCTTTAGGGTTTTTTATGTACAGTATCATGTCATCTGCAAATAGTGACAATTTGACTTCTTCTTTACCAATCTGGATGCCTTGTATGTCTTTGTTTTGTCTGATTGCTGTGGCTAGGACCTCCAGTACTATGTTGAATAACAGTGGAGAGAGTGGGCATCCCTGTCTTGTTCCCGATCTTAGATGAAAAGCTTTCAGCGTCTCGCCGTTAAGTATGATGTTAGCTGTGGGTTTGTCATATACAGCCTTTATGATGTTGAGGTACTTGCCCTCTATACCCATTTTGTTGAGAGTTTTAATCATGAATGGATGCTGAATTTTGTCAAATGCTTTTTCAGCATCTATGGAGATGATCATGTGGTTTTTGTTCTTCTTTTTGTTGATGTGGTGGATGATGTTGATGGATTTTCGAATGTTGTACCATCCTTGCATCCCTGGGATGAATCCCACTTGATCATGGTGTATAATCCTCTTGATGTATTTTTGAATTCGGTTTGCTAATATTTTGTTGAGTATTTTTGCATCTACGTTCATCAGGATATTGGTCTGTAATTTTCTTTTTTGGTGAGGTCTTTGCCCGGTTTTGGTATTAGAGTGATGCTGGCTTCATAGAATGAGTTTGGAAGTATTCCCTCCTCTTCTATTTTTTGGAAAACTTTAAGGAGAATCGGTGTTATTTCTTCTCTATATGTCTGGTAGAATTCAGAGGTGAATCCATCAGGCCCAGGGGTTTTGTTCTTGGGTAGTTTTTTGATTACCAATTCGATTTCGTCACTGGTGATTGGTCTGTTTAGTTTTTCTGTTTCTTGCTTGGTCAGTCTTGGAAGGTTGTATTTTTCTAAGAAGTTGTCCATTTCTTCTATGTTTTCCAGCTTGTTAGCATATAGATTCTCATAATATTCTCTTATGATTCTTTGTATTTCTGTGGTGTCCGTCGTGAATTTTCCTTTCTCATTTCTGATTGTGTTTATGTGTGTAGATTCTCTCTTTCTTTTAATGAGTCTGGCTAGGGGTTTATCTATTTTGTTTATTTTTTCAAAGAACCAGCTCTTGGTTTTATTGATTTTTTCTATTGTTTTTTTCTTCTCAATTTTATTTATTTCTTCTCTAATCTTTATTATGTCCCTCCTTCTGGTGACTTTGGGCCTCATTTGTTCTTCTTTTTCCAATTTCAGTAATTGTGTCTTTAGACTATTCATTTGGGAATGTTCTTCCTTCTTTAAATAGGCCTGGATTGCAATATACTTTCCTCTTAGAACTGCCTTTGCTGCGTCCCACAGAAGTTGTGGCTTTGTGTTGTTGTTGTCATTAGTCTCCATATATTCTTTGATTTCTGTTTTGATTTGGTCGTTAACCCATTGATTAATTAGGAGAGTGTTGTTAAGTCTCCATGTATTTGTGAGCCTTTTTGATTTCTTTCTAAAATTTATTTCTAGTTTTATACCTTGGTGATCTGAGAAGTTGGTTGGTAGGATTTCAATATTTTTGAAATTACTGAGGTTCTTTTTGTGGCCTAGTATGTGGTCTATTCTGGAAAATGTTCCATGTGCACTTGAGAAGAATGTGTATCCTGTTGCTTTTGGGTGTAGAGTTCTGTAGATGTCTGTTAGGTCCATGTGTTCTAGTGTGTTGTTCAGTGCCTCTGTGTCTTTACTTATTTTCTGTCTGGTTGATCTGTCCTCTGGAGTGAGTGGTGTGTTGAAGTCTCCTAAGATGAATGCATTGCTGTCTATTTCCTCCTTTAATTCTGTTAGTATTTGTCTCACATATGCTGGCGCTCCTGTGTTGGGTGCATATATATTTATAATGGTTATATCTTCTTGTTGGACTGACCCCTTTATCATTATGTAATGTCCTTCTTTATCTGTTGCTACTTTCTTCGTTTTGAAGTCTATTTTGTCTGATACAAGTACTGCAACACCTGCTTTTTTCTCTTTGTTGTTTGCATGAAATATCTTTTTCCATCCCTTCACTTTTAGTCTGTGTATATCTTTGGATTTGAGGTGAGTTTCTTGTAGGCAGCATATAGATGGGTCTTGCTTTTTTATCCATTCTGTTACTCTGTGTCTTTTGATTGGTGCATTCAGTCCATTTACATTTAGGGTGATTATTGATAGATATGTACTTATTGCCATTGCTGGCTTTAGATTCGTGGTTACCAAGGGTTCAAGGGTTGCTTCTTTACTATCTAACAATCTAACTTAACTTTCTTGTTAAGTTATTGTAAACACAGTCTGATGTTTCTTTATTTCTCTCCCTTCTTATTCCTCCTCCTCCATTCTTTCTATATAGGTGTTTTATTCTTTGCCTTTAGTTAGTATTTGGATGGTCTGCTTTCTTTGCTATGATTTTATTTTCTCTGGTGACATCTTTTTAGCCTTAGGTGTGCTTCCATCTAGAGCAGTCCATTTAAGATATCCTGTAGTGGTGGTTTATGAGAGGCAAACTCTCTCAACTTTCGTTTATCTGGAAATTGTTTAAACCCTCCATCATATTTAAATGATAATCGTGCTGGATACAATATTCTTGGTTCGAGGCCCTTCTGTTTCATAACGTTAAATATATCATGCCATTCTCTTCTGGCCTGTAAGGTTTCTGTTGAGAAGTGTGATGATAGTCTGATGGGTTTTCCTTTGTAGGTGATCTTTTTTCTCTCTCTAGCTGCCTTTAATACCCTGTCTTTATCTTTGATCTTTGCCATCTTAATTATTATGTGTCTTGGTGTTGTCTTCCTTGGGTCCCTTGTGTTGGAAGATCTATGAGCTTCGGTGGACTGCGAGACTACTTCCTTCCCCAGCGAGGGAAAGTTTTCAGCAATTATTTCTTCAAAGACACTTTCTATCCCTTTTTCTCTCTCTTCTTCCTCTGGTACTCCTATAATGCGAATATTGTTCCGTTTGGATTGGTCACACAGTTCTCTTAATATTCTTTCATTCCTAGAAATCCTTTTATCTCTCTCTGCCTCAGCTGCTCTGTACTCCTCTTCTCTGTTTTCTATTCCATTAACAGTCTCTTGCATCTCATCCATTCTGCTGTTTAGCCCATCAATCGCTTGTCTAATTTCTCTATTGTCTTTCCTCAGTTCCCTCACTTCCTCCCTCAGCTCTTGCACATTTCTCTGTAGGTCCATCAGCATGGTTCTGACTTTTATTCTGAATTCTTTTTCAGGGAGGCTGTGCATTTCCATCCCTTCAGGCTCCCTCTCTGGGGTTGTCTGGTTGATTTTGGTCTGAACCATATTCCTCTGTCTTTTCATGGCTATATAATTGGTCACTGATAGTTGCCACATATGTCAGCTGGGCTCTTTAAGACTTTAAAAAGAGAAGAGAATAAAAAAGAAAAAAAAGAAAGAAAGAAAGAAAAAAAAAGGAAAAAAAGAAAGAAAAGAAAAAACAAAAACAAAACAAAAAACAAAACAAATCAAAAAATGCCCACCAGACATAGATTCTGTGGGAATGCTCTAGGTGGCGCTATTCTCCCACTATTCCACAGCTGTGACTGTGCCGCTCCGCAGGGCCCTTTATCGCTCTGGCCGGGGTGGGAACGAATAGGAGGCTGTTGATCTCAGTGAGTAGTGTTAAGTAGGGCTACACTTCCTCAGTCGCCACCTAAGGCATCTGAAACTCCCCCAGACTGCCAGCCTGCTGGGCTGAGTGTGCTGGGGCGATCCGGCTCCTCCGCTGGGCTCCTGTCTCTTTAAGACCGCTGAAGAAAGCGCGCGCTTTTTTTTTTCCTTCCCAGGAGCCGGCTGCAAGCACCCTGGCGCGTTCCCCGCTCAGATCCTGCCCCTCTGTCTCTCCAATCTCCACTGCACTGCGCAATGTGGGTCAGCGCTCCCCGCGCAGATCACCGGGGCTGGCTACTTCGCGGGGTGTACTTCCACTCCCTCCCGGCTCTGAATCCTCTCCTCCCGCCGATGCGCTGGGGTGGGGGAGGGCTCGGGTCCCGCCAGTCGCGGCTCCGTCCGTATCTTACCCGCCTCTTGGGGTGCCGAGTCCTCTCGGGTGTAGCTGCATGCTGTGCGCTTTCCTGTGTATTCTCGTCTCTCTTTTAGGAATAGATGTATTTTCTGTGTTTTCGTAGATAAATATAGTGTTGGGAGGAGATTTCTGCCGCCCTGCTCACACCACCATCTTCCCGGAAGTCCTCATCCATGTTTTAATGTATTTTCATAGTGGGCATTTTTCATAGACTATGTTCAATCCTTGGTAAATTTTTATCTTCTTGATGTATCAATTAAAAAAACCCTATTGAAATCACTCACTGTGAATATAGACTTTTCTAATTTTCCCTGTAATGTGTCAATTTTTGCTCTTTATATTTTAAGACTGTATAATTAGGTACTTTTAAGCTCAGAATCATTTTAAGTTCCTGGTGGGTTCCTGTTTTTGTCTGATATTTCGTAACTTTTTTTTTTAAGCCAAGTTTTCTGGTTTCCCAGTATAATTCATATTCTTAAATAATTGTAGAGCACAACAGTTTTCAGAAAAAGATTAAGATTTTATGAAAATCTTAGAAAGTTCAAGTAAATGAAATGCCTTGGAGTAAACAGAGAATGCCCAAAGTATAAACAAATGAATTACTTGTACATCTATCAAAAGGACGGTGAAATTTCTGAATTACTTCGCTGCATTCCAGCACGTAAATATGAAGCTGCATCTACCTAATTGCAAGAAAGGAAGCCTATCTTTATTTTTCCAAGAGTATCAGCCTGATTTTTTCCAAAATCAGACAAAAACCAGATTATTAATTTTTGGTCGCCTTAATTGTCAAATTATTTCTCACATTGTGTAGATTCACATCTCTTTGATCAATGGGAGACCAAGTGCCGATGACCCTTCTCCTGACCTGCTAGAATTCACCTCTGCTCGCTATATTCGCCTGAGGTTTCAGAGGATCCGCACCCTGAATGCTGATTTGATGATGTTTGCTCACAAAGACCCAAGAGAAATTGACCCAATTGTCACCCGAAGAGTAAGTTGCAGTGAATCATATGGCAGCCTGTGAGTGATACCGCACCCATCTTTTAAACTGTTAAATAATTTATGAAGATATCTTTCAGTGACTTGTAGGAGTGGCTGTTACCAGAGTTTAAAAATTGACAGACCTTCATTTGTTCAAATCCAAGTTCTGCCATTTCTTAGATGTGTAATATTCATCAAACTTTTTAACACTTCTAAACATTAATTTCTTTTTTTCTAAAATGAAGATCATAATGCCTACCTCATAACTTTATTTTTGAGGAGTGAATTAGTTTTTGTCACTTTACGTGATCTGTACTATTTGTATTTCACTTTGGGGAGTTAACTATAGGAAGTGAAGGGCTATGGTTCCAACAGACCCTAAGGAGTACATTTTATGTCATGACTCAGTACAAACACACACATCACAATATGTCTTAAGCTCTAATGTGCCTAGAATTAGCCAGTGATATTTCGGAAGTACAGATTCTGATTCAGTAGGTCTAGGGCAGAGATGAGAAACTGTAATTCCAGCAAGTTCCCTGGTGATGTTGACATTGCTGGTCTGTGGACCATTTTGTCCAATCAAATAACTTAGTTCTACATTTCATTTATGAATCACAAGCCATAGTTTAAAAAAGCACTGCTTTAGGGGAAAACTGATTCTATATACTGTTTTATTTTCTTCTCCACGTAGAATTTCAGAAAGAAAGGTTATAGCATCCTATCAACACCTCTTTGAAAACAGGAGCTTAACAGAAGTGCTGTTTTCCAGTGTTAAACTGGAATTTGTGGCATTATGACATAGATGGTCAACTCAGGTTGCTGTGAGTCGTGACTGTGCTTCATCCTAGCTATGCCCCAGCACATTCACTCATTTATGTCACTTCCCTCATAGGCTGCTACACAGCCAAGGCATTAGTACCAGAAGTGTGAATTCAGCTACACATCCACAAACTAAATCCATGCTAACAGAGTATCTGCTGTATAACTAGAGGTAAAGGTAAAAAGAGAATTGTAGGAAGAAACCAAGATTGTGAGATGAGGCACTTAGTTCTAGAATGATCCTACCAAGGTCTGGCTATTGGCACCAATTGCCAAATTTCTTGACCAATAAGCTGAAGGTTGAAGGGCAATGATATTCACAGTTCATGAATACTCATCACATATTATCTCTTTTCGTTACTTAACTTACCCACACCGAAACTCTCCATCATGACAAAATAACTTTTAAAGTTTTATTATATACATCCAACACATATTGGATGTTTTAGTGTTATTTTCTTCCAACCTGCCATAACTTGTATTATATTTCTGTATATTATAAATTGTCTTATAAAGAAATAATCATTATTTTACAGCAGTGTTTAGATTCTTTACTTGTTAAAAAAAATCACTTTTAATTATATTGGCATGACTTAAAAATGTACACTAGGGAAGACTGAATTATTTTGAAATGAAATTTAATCTTTTCTGGCAGTATATCAGAGAAAAAAATCAATGGAAATAAATGTGCTCTTTTATCATCTTTTGCAGAAGGCAGAGTGGGGGTTGGGGTGCACATCTATTATTTATAACTTTATTGTACATGAGCCTTTAAAATAGTGCAGTAAAATCCAACATATAATATGTTTTTGAAACTACTCAAGTTCAGTAGTAAATACTACATATATATTTAAATATATAAAAATAGTATATCTAATTTCAGTTTCTCTTCATGACTCAAAAGTGAAGCATTACACATTTATATTTAACACAGATTTCCCAATTTTAAAAGCATTTACAAAACTACTGTATCAGCTTTCTGAGCAAATATCCCTATTTGTATCTACATTATTAAGTGATGAAGTTAGAGAAAAGCAGGCTTTTACATTCACTGAACTTCCTAGGAAGTTCCATTAGTTCAACATCAAGGTATATCAAGTAAGATAAAGTAACCCAAATATTATAAAAGATACTATATATATATATATATATATATATATATATGTACACAACAAAAACAAACAAAAGAAGAAGTAAATGGAAAAAGGGAATTTGTAGTCAGGGAACTTAGATTTGTGTCCACCTACTTATTTTCACTAAATATGTTGTTTTTTTATGTGAATAATTGGAATAAAAGAATTATCTACCACTGAGATGGTTATTTGAATTTCGTAAGATAACATGAAGTACTCTCACAAGTATAAAATGTTATATAAAATTAAAAATTTTAAATAGTCCAGTTCTGTAATGGTAATCTTTTAAAAATAGTTGGGCAGATTAAAATAATTAGAAACATAGCCAAAATTAACTCCAGATAGGAAATTAATTGCATGGACATTTAAACATAATAATGAAAACAAAAGAGCAGCGCCAGGGACATCTAACTTACTTTTTACATCATGTTAAATCAATCTTGCAGTTAGTTACTTATTTTTTCCTTCTTAATGTGGTTAAGAAATGTATTGTTATGAGCACAATTTCCCCTAAATCTGTTGAAATTTTCAGATCCATCAAGTAAAACAGTCTGCATATGATTCATGAATACCTAATTTCCTTTAATGGCAATAAAAGAGATTTTCTTTCAAGAAACTGTGTAAAACAACTTTTATGAAGAACTATTGTCCTTGCTCCATGACAACTTGTTCTCAAAAATAAAAACTCCAGCACAGAGTTTGTACTGTCTGTGGAAAAGACATTTATTTCTAAAATGCCCACCTACATAAATGAGAGGCGTTCTTTCTTTGGACTATGATTACAAGTCAAGGAATTACTTGAACATTTTGTGAGCCCTCGGTTTTTCTCCCATACTTCAAACGAAGGATAAAAGCTGAAAGTAAAGTTTCTAACTGAATGTTCTCTTTGTCACTTCCACCACTCAGTTGTCCTAACAGGATTTCTCTGTGGATTGCTTTTGCAGTACTACTACTCCGTCAAGGATATTTCTGTTGGAGGGATGTGCATCTGCTATGGTCACGCCAGGGCTTGTCCACTTGATCCGGTGACAAATGTATGTATATTTATAGGATGCTTAGGTGAAATGAAGCTCTGAACTGTAAAATACTTCATGAGAGGCTTTGCTGACAGGGACCCTGTGAATGGGTGTCGGGTCCCCACTTAGTGTATCCAAAAGCCATGCCAGGCTGGAATAGAGCTGGCAGTTAGGATGATAGACTTTAAGTCAGCTATCACAATATCAGAAAACAGATTCGTTTTTTTTTTTCTAAAAAGGCTGGAACCCGGTCTATCTATTTTGAAACCTCTCTAGCTGTGACAGCCTTCTCTGTATGATTTAGCTTTAGAGAATGCCTGCCATCAATCAACCTGACCATTTCTTTTAGAAGTTTCATCAAAAAATTAATACAAACAAATGAACAATATGTGTGGAAGTAAATATAAGTGGTCCTAAAACAGGTGGCTGAGGTGAGGCAGGGGCTAGGAGTTCAATAGGGGCAATTCAAGAGAATGTTGAAACTACCAGGTCAGAAAGTGCTAGAATGCTTTCGGGTCAAATTTTTCATTAATGACAATGTATTAAATGAACATAACCTGAAAAGAAGATTAGTAAGCATCCTTTTTCTCAGTCATAAACAAACTAGTGAAATACAAATTCATCTACTGTATAGTATATGGAAGAAATATGTTGAGTATTCAGATCAGGGACCATAGCTACCTATATAGAGATTTTGTTTTCTACTAAAACTGTAATACAAATGGTGTTTCTCTCCAAGATAGTTTTCTGACTAATATATCATCATGTTACCTCCTATGGAAGGTTCAGATGCCCTGGTATATTTTTCTGGGCAAGGTTGTGGTGCCACTTTCTGCAGGGTGTGGGGATTGTCTATCGTGCGAACCTGTGGGTGGTTTGAGAGCCCACAGGCCACCTTGGAGGGCCAGTTCCACGGGATGAACTGAGACTGTACTTGGAGCACACACACAGGCAGGAAATTCACTTCTGAGACGTTAGATTTCTGTTATACCTAAGCTCCTGGATGCCTAGGAATTTACTCTCTTCCCCTTTTCCACATCCACAAATGTTAACAGTACTTTGAGGAACATGTTAAAATGGGTACACCCAACCCAGATATCCTGCAGATCTCAGGAACCAGAGAAGGAATTTCTGCCTTCACGACCACTCCCACTTGGGCTTCTGCTTTCTCCCAAGCCCTGAGCCCTTGATTCCAGGAGCAGCCTGGACCTCCCTGAGCTGGTATTGATCAAATATACCCACTCCCAAGGCTGCCATCTTCCTTCCTAGACTGACGGCAGTTTTACATTTCGGCTCATCGTCTTGAAGCTTTCTCTTCTCTTGTACTCTTCAGGAAAAGGCCTCATTTATGGTTCTCAAACGTGCTGAAAGTATGCTTTCCCCCCAATTTTTGACTAGAAATCCCACTGTGAATGTGAGCATAATACATGTGGTGACAGCTGTGATCAGTGCTGTCCAGGATTCCATCAGAAACCTTGGCGGGCCGGGACCTTCTTGACTAAAACTGAATGTGAAGGTATGTTCCAGAGAAGCCAACAATGTGGTAATTCCTCCTTCCCTGGGACACAGGTAATCTAAACACCTGGTGATTGTAGGTAAGCACATTCAAGTATGTCTGTTTTATCCAAGGCAATCGCTGGAAAACTCTTTACCCTGCTATTTCAGTTATTCCACTTTTCAGGGTTTAAAAAATGTCTTCAGTTTGACAAATATTTACCAAACAGCTATGAATTTACCACTGTGGGAGGACTGTGAGAAGTAGAGAAAAGCATAGTATACACTTACATCATCAGGGAGAATCTAAAGCTTAGAGCATAATGTGTATGTGTGTGTATGTGTAGATAACATTCAACAAAACCTACAACATATAAACCAGCCTTCTCAACACCTATGTCCACAAAATGGTTCTGAAACTGCTTTGGATCCATATCCTTCTGCTATTCCCTTTGTAGCCTCTCCTTTAGTGAATAGCTTTCCAATACCCTTCATCTAATAAGTGGAGAAAAACCAGAGAGGACAGATTATACTCTACAAGTTAGAGCCAGTTTATATCCTGAAAGAAAATCATTCCAATTTATTAGTTGTACTTATTAAAGGGTGGTGTTTGGAGGCAGGATATGAGAATAAAAAGTAGCAGAGTTTGGGAAGAATATGAGAGTAAGAGGTAGCAGAGATGGGAAGAAATCAAATTGGATGTTATTTTAATAGTAAGCATTAATTTTTCAAATGTATGACTCTTTCAAAACAATATAAAATGCTAATATTAGAAATGGTGTCAGTGATAATCATTAGCATGAACTGTGCTATAGCAATCATTGGACAGGGGCAACCAAGGAAAAAGCCAGTAATGAAAGACTGTAAACCAACTGGCTGTGCAAACCTGTGCCAACATATACTCATCTGTACTTTAATATTATCACTTTTGAAGACAGGCCACATGCCCAGTTTTTCCTGAAGGGAAATACCCAAGAAGTGTAGCACATCACCTGGGAGCTGAATATTGCCAACTGACCCACATGCTAAAGAAACCTGTTTCTGGAGTTCTGTGCAGGCCAAGATGAGACCTACAAACAAACATTTGTGCTGAATTATAAATCTAAAGTAGCCACTGAGGCCAATTCAAGGGAATTCAAATATTAGTACTTTGGAGAATCAGTCCTAGCCACATTTTTTTCAGTTCATCCAATATATGTGGCCTCCAAAACAGGCTTGGTAGACATTTTAAACTAATACCAACTGTATCTTTATTGATTAAAAATTATTTATTGTGTATCATGTGGCAGACAAGATAGGTCCTTAAAACCATTGAATCATAGCAAAGTTTAGTCATAAAATATTCCCTCACCATAAAATATATTTTTTCAGTTTATAATTCTACATATACTATCAGCGTCTTGAGTCCCTTCCTTTTCTGCACGCATTTCTTTTGCTTTTTGATTTGTGCCTGCCTGCTTGTGAAGATGTTTGGGTTCAGAAATCACCCATTGTTACTGAGACATACCTGAAGGGATGGGCCCCCACCATCCACCCACTGTCATAAGAGGCCTGGGACACTCAGCTTTTGTCTTCTTCCCCTACCCTCTACTCCATTCCTGACCATCTCTCAGGCTCTCCACAGCTTCTCCCAAGGAGCACAGGCTTTCAGACCTAAGAGTGAATTTGAGTTAAGGGCCATCCATGGATATTTGTTCTCAAATTTCTTTAAATTTAATTACATTTCTCTTCTGTTCATGGTATACCAGCAGTCACAAGTGGGAGTAGCATTCAAGGGTAGAGATCCTTTCTGTTGCCTCTGCATTCTGTCCCACGGCTGTAACACATACACACTTGGGTATATGTGTTTAGACAAGGAAACAAAAAGAATAGATCAAACTTGTTAGCAGCAGAGATGGACAGAGCAACAGGAAAGGAGATTTCCACTTGCTACTTATTATATACTTTTTTAATAGTGGAATTATGAAACAATTTCCTTTGTGGGGCACATGGTAGATTGTATATCCAGATTGAAAAAAATATATATATATTTTAAATCCACAAATTAAAGGTAGGGGTATTAACTATAAAACCTTGCGTAACACTGCTTTTTAGCAATAGATGCATTCCTAAAAGCTTACATGAAAATCTTCTTTTCCAAGTTGAATTGTGTTCCAATCACTTTAATATTAGAAAAGTCCTTCTGTAACATGACAAATCCCTCTATAAAATGACTAATTGCTTTCTAATTCTTTTGAGTGTACTTTGGATTTTCATCAATCTAGCTTCTTTGAAGCAGGATGTATCTCTGAAGAGCTAAGAATATTTATTCCATTGCTAAGCCTGTACTAAAAGACAGTTTCTGTCCTGTGTCTTGGACGTTCCATGAAATATCAAAGTGCTGATGACGGAGCAAGAAATGGCTCTTTGGGTGTAGGTACTATCCATGCCCTTAGACGCTAGAGATGGTGAGCTCTGTAGGTGCAGGGCCCTTAAACAGCAGCCAGGGCTGTGGGCAGAGGACCCTCATTGCTTGGAGTGTGAAAAGGACTGCTCCTCCAGCATCAGTCTTTTACCTGTGTAACTCAGGTTATAAATACTCTCAGCTATACTAATTCTAAATAATGTGAGAAAAAATTTGTATTCCTCTGTATTTCCCTCTACTTATACTGGCAACAGAAATCTTGACTCTTCCTGGCAATATATTTTTACCAGTATTTTTAAGAATTCCTGTGCATTGTCCTGAAGAAATAAAACTGCTTACAGTGCCGTGCGATTTATATTTATGACTTCACGTTCCCTAGAATAAAGTTTGAAAACTCTCCATTAAAATAGCAAGGATACTATATGCTAAGTCAAAAGTAAACAGACTAGGGAAGGTATTTGCAATAAACATGACAAGGAAATTAAGAGATCTTCAATAGCATTAAGGAAAAAGATCAGTAAAACTTAAAAATGAGCAAAGATCAAAACAGCCATTTCTCAGGAAAAGAAATTACTTGGAACCATATAAAGAGATTATCAAACATTCATAATTAAGGAAGTAATTAAAACTATGAAAATACTCTTTTTAACTTATCAAAGTATTCATTTGACAAGTGCTTATTATGTCCAGGAACTGGATTAAAAGAGTTGATAATACAGTGTTGGTGAGGCTCTGCGAAACAGTTTTATCTTATGTATTGGAGGGGGAGTTATCTGACATAGTATTTTTTGGAGGGGAATTTTCCAAGGTAATTAAAATTAAAATCTTATATGCCCCTTGACTAGATTTTATTCTTGCAGGAATTAGACTATAGCTGTACAGGGCACATTATTGTGATCCTTGTCATCAGTACACAATTGCTAATACTGTTGTTACTAACAGTTATGGAACTGAGTATTTACTATGTCTCAGGCATTCTGTTAGGTGTTATGCATTCTCCTGACAACCAGAAGATCCTAAGTACTAAAATGACACTAAGACTTGCATTTCTCAAAGTCATTCATCTGGCAAATGGGAAGCAGTCCTCCTTCCTCCCCCGCCCCAACTCCATGTTATTTATAAAGGAGAAATATGGAAAACAGTGTAACTGCCCATTAATGAGTACTGATAAATACCTGTACTTAAGAAGTACCTGCATAGCCTAAGGGGAAACATGCTAATAGAGAAGGAGCTATGCTATTTATTGTTAGTAAAAGAAAACAGTTCAGAACAGTATGTAAATGTCTACCTTTGTGGAATAAAAAAAGTTTGATCTGTGTGCCCCATGCATCTGTGTGGGCACCCCCACCACACACACATCTATGTGGAAATCACTGTAAAGACACCTAAGAAACTCAACATCTGAGGAAGGGACTGCGCAATGCATCTTTTCTTTAATTCACATCCTAAAATATATTTGCCCCATTTTTCGACGCTTTACCCAGTTCTTTCTGAGGAGTGATTTTTTCACTTCTTGGAATTCCAATAATGTGACTTGAAAAGGAAATGAAGGAGGAAGAGGAGAAGGAGGTAGGAAGACCAGGAGGAGGAAGAGAGGAGGAAGAATCAAATGAGAACTTATTTATAAGATATTATGCTCATGATTTTCCGTGCATAGCTTTTAAATATCCCCATCTGGTAATTATTGACCGCTCCCTGTTTTATATGGAAAGTGGGCCATAATGAAATTAAGTTTCCTACGTCATATGACTACCAAGCGGTGGGAAGGTCACCCAATCCAAGACTGGCTCAAAACAGCACTCTCGACCATGAAGCAAGTCGGCTCTCACTCTGTCTTGATGACTCGGCACTGATCATCCATCTTATCTCTCTTAACAGATAGAACTCGAAGGGACTACCGCAGTGGGTAGCTTAGCTCTGCAGACTTGAGAGTCTGACTTCGTTTGGCTTCCAAAACTGGCGTGGTCGCCTTTTATAAGTTATTTCACTTCCCTTTGCCTCGGGTTCCTGATACCATATGAAAAGTAGTTAATAATGGTCATTAACTCATAAAGCTATTTTGAGAATTAAAATCAGTGATAGTAAATATAACACATTAGACTAAAACATGGAATATTAACTCTAAGTTTTAGTTATTATTAGTGGTCAAAGAAGGAATTCTTTATCTCAAATGCCTTTTATCCCTGGGGTCTTACACAAATAATCATATATAATAACTATCCATTACAGATTACCTGGATGTTAATCATTCAGTGCCATAGTTCAATAATTTATTGCTTGTCATAATAGAAAGTTATGGGTGGAGCCATATGAAATTACAGTTTTGTACAATAAAATAAGTCAAATATTAGCAGCTTCCTTTGATAGCCTAATTTGTTTTAATTATTTAAAGTTGCATTAAAATATGAATTTATTAATACAGGCCACAAATACAAATACTTTCTAGATACCTTTATACTGATTTATATATAGAAATATATGCATACATTTATATGATATAGATTTATATATAAATACATATTTATGTATATTTATATATGTAACTATATAAATATATATATGCTAAATATAATATAATTTCCCACATAGTATAAAATCTATTATGTAGAAGAAAATTATTTTTCAATATATCTGAACCTGGAAGTTAATTATGAATTTATTTTTCCCTAATGCAGCATGCAATTGTCATGGAAAAGCTGAAGAATGCTACTATGATGAAAATGTTGCCAGAAGAAGTCTGAGTTTAAATATACATGGAAAGTACATTGGAGGGGGTGTGTGCATTAATTGTACCCAAAACACTGCTGGTATAAACTGTGAAACATGCACTGATGGTTTCTTCAGACCCAAAGGGGTAAAGTATGCTTTTTCTTTTATGAAGTGTTATTTTGGTTTTCTCATACAGAGATGTATTATCAGAAAAATAATTTCCATAGCTTCTTCAAACAGCTGGACTGCAAATTCTGAACAGTGACTAGGAACATTTCATAAGGGAAACTGTATAAATCTTTTATGATGTGATATAATATATATCCATCTCTCCAGAAAGTTCCATTGTGCCTCATTCCAGTCAATTCCCACCTCTAGGCAAACTCTGATCTGATATTTAGAACATAAATTAGTTTTGCCTCTTGGTGAATTTCATAAAAATGAAAACATAAAGTACATACAATCTTCCTTTTTTCATTCAACATAACATTTTAAGATTTACCCATGCTGAGTGCATCAATAGTACTTTAAAAAAAAATGCTGCAAAGTGTTCCTTTGCATGAACATACCATAATTTTTAATCCATTTGCTTGTTGGTGGGTATTTGGGTCATTTGCAGGTTTGAGCTAGCTCCTAACAAGATAATTTTATATGAGTCTTTTTGTGGTCATGTTTTATTTACCTTGTGTAGACATCTAGAACAAGAATATTTGATTCATAGGATAGTATATGTTTGACTTTATAAGAAACTGCCAACATTTTGCCAAATTAGCAGTGATATTTTACATGTTCATCAAAAATATATGTGAGTTCCAGTTCTACCACATTATCTCTAATATTTGGTGTTGACTATCTTTTTGAATTAGCCATTCTAGTGGGTATGGGCCCAGTGGGTGTAGCAAGTGGTATTTGTCCATTACTAAGTCAGTCCCATCAGTGCTTAGTGCTATAGCAGATTTATTATGAATTTATAGTAGATTTCATTATGGATTTAATTTTTATTTTATGTGCTTATTGGCTATTCCTGTATCTTCTCTTGCGAATGTCTCTTCATGTCAAGATACTGTTTTTTTGTTTTATTCTAGAAACATTATAATTTTAACCCTTAGGGCTATGGCTCATCTCAAGCAAATCTTTGTGTGTGGTGTAAAATAATGATTGAGATCTACATGTTAACCTATTGTTCTAGCACCATTAAAAAAAAAACAAGTTTCTTTTTCTCCTTTGAGTTTCTTTGAGGCATTTGTTGATAATCAGCTGATCATGTGGGTCATTTTCTTTGGGTACTGGGAGGAGAAGGACAAAGTGGAAGGAGGAAGAGGAGGAGGAAAGGAGAAGGAAAAGGGGAGGAGAAAGAAGGAGAAAAAGAAAAAGAACAGCAACCAGTTTAAGAAAAAGAACAAAATGAATAAGAACAAGAAGGAAGAGGAGGAGAATCAGAATGAGAAGAAACAGATCTTTGGAACTATACTATCTCTTTTCCTTCTGAGACTACAACTATATACCTGTCAGTTTGCTAAACTCTCCCATAGGTTACTGAGGCTGTACTAATTAAAAAAATGTTTCTTTCTTTGTTCTCCAGATTTGAAAATTTCTATTTATCTGTCCTACTTTTCACTCTACTATCATTAATCTGCTGTTAAAAACATCCAGTTATTATTTTTTATTTTACTTTAGCTTTCTGGAATTCTTGTATTTTCTGTAGTTTACATTTCTCTGCTGAAATACTCCATGCATTCACTCATTATAAACATTATTTCCTTTATGGTCTTGGACATATATATAGTACTTGTCTAAGCCCTTGCCTGCTGATTTCAATACCTGGGGGACACCTCAGGGTCTGCTTTTATTGACCTCTTTTTTTTGAATAAGGATCAAACCTTCCTGTTTCTTTTCATATCTAGTAATTTGTGACATACCCAAGACATTGTGGATGACATAGTGTAGAGATAGAATTCTATATCTTCCTCTGAAGATTTTTGACCTTTGTTCCATCTGGTAGTAAACTTACTGAGCTGATCACCATGGAATTGTGGAGGCTTGCTTTTCACTTTGTTAGGGCAGATTGATAGAAAGCTCAAGGTATTTAACCTTTCTAACTAGGTTGACAACTCCAATTTCTGTGTACTTTATGGTGTATAGACCTGAAAACTCTACTCTGGTTATTCAGCTTTCCACCTGTTATTTTCCAGTAGGTTTCAGTCTCCCAAATGGCTCTATAATTAAAGGATCAGTTAAGCATATGAAGGATGTTAATAGGCAGATTTTACTGCTGACCTATGAACATGGATCTCAATTAGGGTATTTTTTTTCTTTCAGAACTAAAATCCTTCCAATTTCTGCCTTCCCCTCATTAGTCTTCTAAGTCCTCAAATATTTGATTTTTGTATTTTGTACAGAATTCATAATTGTTATCTGACAGTATACTGGACAGTCCACTACTATTGAAACTGGAATCTTGATCAAGTTTTTATTACAAGTCAAGTAATTAAGTGAATCTGAGCCTAGATTGTGGTATTTTAATACTTATAAAAATACTTATGCTACATTGTATATTAAGAAAATCCAAATATTTTTAAGTACTTTATATTTGGGTAGAAGTGAATTGTGTCTTTATGAAGATACAGAAAGGCCTGTGCATTGTAATTTTACAGCTAAATTATCTCTACAATATTCTTAAAATTATTGTCATGAATCTAGATTTATCTACTAAACACATGTATTTAATAGCTAAGTCATATATACACAAACATATATATTTAAATATGTGTAATGTAGTGTTTACTTTAAGGACTAATTAGTAATATGAATTACTATTTAATAAAATTAAAAATCAAGTGTCAGTATATTTACATATGTTAGAATATTTTCTGTCAACAAACTTATTTTGGCATATTTCCCCAATTACTGCAAAGAAGGATAATGAATTAGGCAGCCAAAATTTAGTTTTTTTGTTCTTATCCTGTTGCCCCTGGAAAACAATTGTACATACAGTATATTAGTATAGTCTAGCTTTAATTAAAATATTCTAACATTAAAAACTAGGTGAATTGAGTGCTTAATATATACATGAGGAATCTTCTGAGATCTTTTGTATGTTATTTTAATTTTAATAACATCAAGCTTATCATTGGAATCATAAATCATATTTTTAGAGCCAAGATTTTATTTAAAATAATTTTTTTTGTCTTATGTAGGTTTTTTTTTTATTTTTAATGTCTTGGTTTACTCTGGGTAAAAAGCCCTTCTCCAATTCCATTCTCAAATTGCTATGCATACTTCAAGCTCTAGTCTAAATGTCACTTTTTTTCTGTGAAACATTGTTTGACTTCATTGTGTTGTGTTAGTACTCCCTCCTCTTTTCCCCCATAATGCTCTGTTTGTATGTCTATTTTATCATTTGGCACATTCTGTTTAATCAGTGTCTTTCAAGTCTGTTATTCCTGTAAGCCATTTAAGGCAAAGACCGAGCCTTATCTGTCTGTGCTTTTCACAGTTCTTGCCTCATTAATAAGGGATGAATGAAAGTGTCTTAAACAAATGACAATTTTAAAACTGATCTGTGAGTGTAGTTGATTGATATTCTACCAGACTTGTAAATAACTCTCTTGTTATGATACACTTGAATTACTAAACAAGTTTCCATTTATAAATTAAGCATAGATATATGCATATAGAAAGCTATGATTTATGGGGGAAATACATACCTATAAAGATGTAAATATAGATATCTATTATCAACTTATATATACAGCAGTATTTCAGTATATCCTTGGCAATAATTTAGATTTTTTGTTCTTATCCTGTTGCCCCTGGAAAATAATTGTACATACAGTATATTAGTATAGTCTAGCTTTAATTAAAATATCCTAACATTAAAAACTAGGTGAATTGAGTGTTTAATATATACATGAGGAATCTTCTGAGATCTTTTGTATGTTATTTTAATTTTAATAACATCATTATAGTTAATATTACTGTCCTCAAAATACAAGGAAATAAGTAAATTGCATGGGGCCTCATAGCCAGTAAGTGGCCACACTGGGATACAAACTCAAGTTTTGTGTTTGAAATGTTTACCCCCAGGTTATGCTGCCTAACCAAAAAACCAAATTTTTAATTTAAATATTTAGTATGAATAAGTCTTCAAGCACCAAATATAAATTTATGGTTAGTTAATCATATCATGATGAATGTGAAAAAAGTTCCTGAAAAATAAGTTTTGGGGAAAATGACTAATTTTGAACCATGTTGTAATAAAAAAACAAAATAATGAGGAAGATTTTACTATGGAATACATATTAGAGAATATCAAGCAAATATTGTTATTTTTGTTATGATTCTGTAATTATAATAGAGATGCATACTGAAATTTGTAAGGATTAAAATTCTCTTTATCACAATTTTCTTTAAAAACCAGCAAAGGATAAAAATGATGAAAATTTTATGGCAAAATCTTGATAATCATTGAATCTAGGTATCAAACATATAAGAGTTCATTGTACTGTCCTCTTTAGTTTTGTGTATCCATTTAGAAGTAATGGATTTCAGAAATTGTAAACATGTTAAAAATAATTTACTATAATTTCTCAATATAATTTATTGGTGTGTATTATTAAAAGTACTTTGTCCTTAAAAGATTGAGGAGTTGAAAAATATTGGTGTTTTTATTACACTTGATTAAAAGCATTTTCATATTTTTGCTAGGTATCTCCAAATTATCCAAGACCATGCCAGTCATGCCACTGTGATCCAGTCGGTTCCTTAAATGAAGTGTGTGTCAAGGATGAAAAACTTGCTCGACGAGGTGGGAGCTTTAGTAGAGAACTGTTGTTCTGATGAAAGGACAACTAAAAGTCAAATACAATTATTTTCAGGAAAAGAGTCAGATATGAGTATTTTGCAGTATTTTTCTTCACTTAATAACTTTATGCTTATATCTATCTGTGTTCCCTCCAGGAAGCAGTCTTTTATTCATCTCAGGCATTTTCATGTTTAATTATAAATATTTAAAACAAGAAGAGTTGATACCCTGTTTTGCATTAAATATATGTATGCACACACACATACATATTTTCATGTCTATGCATACATATATCTCTGGTCCATCAGAATCTGTGCTGTATGTAAGTTTTTAATGTCTTGTTATTTATTGGATTGTTTTGAACCTTCTCTGGTTTCTTGCCTGAAATTATAGCATCCATTCAGGGATGTGTGCTGCAGTGGGAGCAGCAAACAGAATACTGAGATGTAGTTAATGAGAGAGATGCAAGAAGTGTCTGTGAAGGACTAAGGTAGCAGTCATGAGTTAGGGAAGGACGCTGACAGTAATTTAAGCCAAGTACTTCTTCGAGGATTGAAATTCTTGATGAACTCCAAACATTAAAGAAACAAATGCCAAAATAACTCCTTGATGTAAAATATTTAGAAAACATTTCCAGAGAATCACTTGCCAAGGTTAAGTAGAAAATTCATAGAATATATCTATAAGTTTCTTTATATCTCTAAGAGTGGATTCTTCTCTTCTCAGGAAAGACTAAAATTAATCGTGGCTATTATATAGGTTTCTCCCCCATTGAATTTCAAGTTGAAAGATTGGCAATGTGTTTCTGGCACAGTTTAGTTTATCTGCTTTCTTCGTAAAACTGTAGGATTATCAATTTAAGCCCTATAGTCTAAATGTTACAAGATAAAAAAATGGATTATTTAAATGTTTGAGTAGTGAATTATTGAGGTCATCTTTCATTTTATGCATTTTAGGGCCCCTTATCTTTTTTATATAACAACTGTATCATGTTATTTTCAGTAATGCCATTTAACTTTGTCCCCCTTTATAATGATAAGCATATTATTGTTGAAAAAGTGATGAGAAATAGCAGAGTAGAAAGATAAGTACACAATGTAGTGGTAATTCCACATAAATATTGCTCTTAACATTTTGTGTTATTTTTACATAATGAAATTTTCCCTGTATCTGTTGAAAGTTTCTCTGAAATTTGGTTTTAGAACTCAAATAATATATCATTATATGGGTGTAATACAATTAATTTGTCCACATACCTTTATATAGATATTAAGATTGTTTCCAATGTTTATTGTAACAAATGCTTTAATGAATATCTTTGTATATAAATATTTTTCAAGTATTTTAAAAACAAAACATAGTAAATAAAGTTTTAATGGGGAAGGAATTAAAATCAATAGCTGTAGTCTCCTCTTCAGCCTGTCTACCCCAGTCTTGTTTCCAAACATAATTACATTAAGCCTTTTTTCCTATTAAGTTCTTTTGAAAGAACTTATCTTCCAAACAATATCTAAATAATATATTTCATCGTATTCATCACCATTAAGTATTGCCTATTAACTCTCCATTTTGAAAGATGAAATGTTTCACTCACATGACTCCCTTCTCTCCACCATTCATACAGTTTTATTATGTATTTCTTCTATGGTATGATGTTAAAATAAAAGTTTAAATCTCTATTTTGTGATGCATTAAATTTAAGCTTCATCTCTTAAGGTCCTCTACGCAAGCTGAGAATAAGACCATCACTGTACCCACCACTGATCTCTCGACTCACATGACAAAATGACATCTTTATATTTTCAAAGATTGTACAGCTGTAGTAGGCTCTAGACCAATAATTAATTCTTCTAATTTTAAAGTTGAATGCTATAATCAAAATGTGTAATATAATTAAGTATATGTTATTCAACGTATACCTGGGGTGCAAAATTGGACATATACATATAATACATTTTTATCTTTATGTTTAGTCTGATGATCTCTTTAGGGAAGAATCTAAGACATAGTCTGATGCTTTGGACTTCCTAGTCAGTATGAGTGACCAGATAGAGGGAAACGATATTCCAGTATCTTATTGGCATTAATCTGATTATTTTTGGTATAGAGTTTTTATTCTTCCTCAAAGATTTGTTAAGAGCTCTTTAAATATTGAAAACACTAATTTTATGTGTTGTATTTGTTATAGCAATTTCCCAATTTTCTTTGTGTCTCAGTATTGTTGATAAGAATTTTTAATGTATGAAACTTCAAAAAAATTTAAAATTATCAATCACAATTCAAGTAAACTTCTTTAGCTATAATCATGACATTTTGCTAAGATTATAAATATTAATATTTTTCTGCTGGATTTATTACATGCCTTTTTAGTTCTAAAACTCATTTACCTCAACATCAAATACATTTATTTCCTTAATTTTTATGATTTCACTTTATGATACTAAATTCCTTATCAGAAATTTATTTTGGTATATTTTATAAAGGATGATTCTAACTGTATATTGGTTTTTTTAAAACTTATCTAAAATATTTTTTCTATAAACATGTATTTTATAATCTTTATCTCTTAGTAGTGCGCTGTTATCTACATGAGCCTCACCCTGCTGTCTAACTGCCTGCTAATTCTTACTTATTGGGGTCTTGTTTTCTTGTGTGTTTCATGATTGTGTGTGTATGTATATACCTGTACATGGTCATGTGTATATTTCCTTGTTTGCCCTTTCGGAAGCCTTGAGTTTATACAAAATTCTCTGATATGATGTCCTAACTTACATAGTACCTAGGATTTGTCTTTTGTTCTATAAATTCATCTCCATTTTCTAGTCTATTCAGTTAAAATCAGACCACTCTGATTAAGCCAGAAATGACACTGGCTTAATTTAAGGGCTAGCTTATTCCTTTACAATGCCTTTTTTTTTGTGGTTTCTAATCTACAAGGGGTTTCATTATTTCATCCCAGCACACCATTCTATGATCTATCAGTCATCTACCCATCTTTTATCTATTTGTCTGTCTGTCTGTCTATCTACTGCTTTTTTTTTATCCTGTATGGTTAAATGTTCTGATCAAGGGGTGGGGGAGGGGTCTTTGGATGTAAAGTTCACAGTATTTCCAGAAATAAATATTATGATAGACATGGAGTACATCTACACTTAATCTCAATGTCTGGAGATTTTAACATCAGAAGAAAATGTTAATTTTTTTGAATGCTTTTGCAGTCTTTATTGAAATTATCAGATTTCTTTTCCATTTGACCTATGAGTAGGATATGTTAAAAATGAGTTTTTTAGTATCAAATAGTATTTATTTTGCTAGAGTAAACCTATGCGTAGGATATGTTAAAAATGAGTTTGTTAGTATCAAGTAGTATTTATTTTGCTAGAGTAAAATCATCTTGGTGATCATAGAAGGTCCTTTTAATGTACTTCAGGATTCACTTTTGTGTATTTTATTTACAATTTCCTCATCTGGATTCATATGTTACATTGGTTGTGATTCTGACATCAGCCAGCTGTGCTACCTTGGCAAATCACCTGATTTCTCTGTGCCTTAGTTTCCTCATTTGTAAAATGGGAAACATAATAGTGCCTACCTCATATTGAATTGAATGAGCACCTATCTTGTTTTGAATATTAACGGAATCAAACTATGTGTAGTATGTAATACTAAGTATAATTCCTGGCATAAAATAAGTGCTATTTAAGTGTTAACTTTATCTTTATTTTGGGTTAACTTGGTTAGATTTTGATGCCAAGTTTTTACCAGTTCATAAACTGAATCATATAGCTCTCCAATTTAAAACCCTTATAAGAGTGTCAAACTTTCAAAACACTCTGAGAAATTAACTAGTACTCATACATTTTTGTGATAACTCCTTGATTATTTATGCTTTTATGATATCCCTAATTAGCTTTGTTTAAGGTTCTCTGTTTTTTTTTCTTTCAAATCTTTCTTTCCTGTGGTGTTCACTTTTTTTCCTCTTTTCAAATAATTACATGAGTTAAATTTTTATTTATTTATATTTTTCCAGAAAATAATGGAAATATTTAAGTCTAAAGGGTTACTTTTTGCTACAGTTTTTATGAACATTGCTAAATTCCTTTTTCATTTTGTTATATTCTATTTAGAAAATAATTTAATCTGCATTTGAAGGTTTGATTTTCTTTACCTGAATTAATTAGGAGAAAAATTTATCTGTAGCGTCATTGAAATTTGTATAAAATTCTATCATGTTTGATATTTATAGTTAAATCTCAATTTCTTGTGGCATTTGTTACAAATATAAAGGTATTAATATATGTTGAGAAAACAATTCTTAGATAATTTCTGCTTTGAGAAACTGAACATTTTTTGGATTAGTTAATGGTAAGCTACAATAAATATTTACATACCATACCATCAACATTATTAGATTATTACAATTTTCTGTCTTTTTTTTCTAATTCTATAAATATTTGGATAGATTAATGCCATTCTCAGCTACTGAGTTTTGGACAAATTTCCTTTGATCTCCACTATCTTTGTTGCATATATATATAATTTTATATTTATAATTAATTAGTACTTATTTGGAGCATATCTTTAATTGTATTTTTCATTGTATCTTTTTTCAACGTAAAATGAGCCCTTGTCCAATTGAATCTTTTTTAACTGAGTTCTACTTTGGCCCTATTAATATTACTACAGCTGTTTCACTTTTCAATGTGCTTTCCTAATGTATATTTACATTATTTTATTTTTACTATTTCTCACTTTATGTATCTTGTTGTGAACATGACATGCACATATTTTTAATAGAAACATTAAGTGTTTAATTCATTTGTATATAGTTAATATGTATGATGGAGACTCTGTCGTTCTGCTTTATGCTTTCTTGCCACACTGTTTCCTCGCTCCTTTTCCCCTCCTTTTCCTTTTCTAAGTGGACTGTATGTTACTGATTTGCTCTTCTAGGTTTTCCAGATTTTGAAGGTCCGATAACTCATATTCATTCTCTGCACCCTTTTCTGGTTTTCTAATCAAAGACAAGAAAAAAATTGTCTTGTGCATTTCTCTACTTAAAAAGAAAAATTAAGTTTAAACTCCTTTTATTTCCCTGCTCTACACTTTTTATCCCCCAAATGTCCATTCAATGAATACTGTTGTTTCTTTGTGGTACTTAGTGGTGTTGTATTGAGATTATTCTTAAACTTTTGTTTTAAGTAGTATGATTTTACTCCCAAAGAACTTTGCCATCTTGTGATAGTCTGAGGGAGTTCACGAGCCAACAAGGAGACACAGGCTCCTGCTTCACTCCTGATCATTGGGATGCTTTTTTGCTAGCCTTAGTTTGCTAGATGTTTTGAGATTTTTATCTTTTTTTTTTCATTTTTAATATTTTTAAAGGTATATTTGAAAATACTTAGAAGATGCTGTGTTCACTGAATTGTAGCCAGCGTCGAATTAAACTTTACACTCTGAGTTTAACTCTTCTTTACTAATGTGCATCAGGAATCTAATTTTTGTGTCAAAATCGTTTTAAAAGTTAGTTTAAAAGTTAGGAACTGAATCATGAATTTGTTTTTAAAATGTGGCTATGTGGTCCATCTTCCTTTAGGTCTGGCACCCGGGTCTTGTCATTGCAGACCCGGCTTCAGAGGGGTGAGCTGTGATCGGTGTGCCAGGGGCTACATGGGCTACCCGGACTGCAAGCCCTGTAACTGCAGCAGTGCAGGCAGCACGAATGAGGACCCCTGTTTTGGACCCTGTAACTGCAAGGTACAGTGTTTATTCCAGTAGTGTCCCACTATCAAGGCAGAAAGTCATTTTCCTTGGCTTCTGTGGTATTTCTACTGGCATTAAGCAATTGCGACAACTTCCGTAAATATTCATTACCTATTCTGTATGTGGCACATATACATGTTTCTCTAGAACCAGGTTCACTGCAGCAAAATACATGCCATTTGTCTAAAAACCTGCAATACACAAAAGACAAGTCACCTTAAGGATCTGTGTCATTTTACAGCAAAAACATTTCCCCCCATTACCCATTTAGTCTGTTAATTTAAAAATACACAGCACTAAAAGTAACAACCCTTTAAAGTTAATATACACTCAGATTTACTATAGTTTATATCTAATTCTGAAAATATTTGTTTTAGTGGTTTCATTCTGGAATTTTAAATAATCTTTTGAAGTTTGGACCCAGATAGTTCTAAAAATACCACATTCAAACTCCTCTGTTTAATTATCAAAAATGCAAAAAGCCCTCATGGGATTGATTAAAGGCTCAATATTTCCTCTCAAGAGTGCTTTCAAAAATACAACTTTTTTTTTGTTGTACACACTCAGCTAATAGCTTATCCTATTAACATCAAGGGATGAATTACACCGGCAGCTCGTACAGGTAGGTAAAGGAAACATAGAGACATGCACATGTATAAAATGATAAAACTGACTTCTTTTACCAATAGTAATACAATCCAGAATGTTTGGATCAAACGGTGCCGTTAACTGCATTAGCTGAGAGAATGGGCAGTCCACTGAAAAATTAGCATGCCATACTGATGTAAAAATGAATGCTGCTTATTTTTTTTCTTTGTTCTCAATCATAGATGGAACCTAAGTATCTTTCCTTTATTATTTAGTCTTATCTAGGCAGTTATAAATTTTATGCTTACAAATGTATACAACCATTAAAGCATAACACAGAAGTAAATATTAATGTTAAGCATATATTTATAGAGCAAGAATGTCTGAAATAGCAAGCTGGATATTTTAATAGTTACATAATAGGAATACGTTATATCAGGGCTATTTTGTGTAACTCTCTTGGACTACTGAAACAATAAAACTCCTATCTACATAAAGAGGCAGAAAGTCCACAATTCATGGTAAAAAGTTGTCATGAAAAGAACATAGTAAATTTTCTAGATCTGGTACATTTCATTGCAAAATTATTTGAAGTGAAAAATTGCTCTAGTAGAGAAAGACTGTGTAGCAGCCTGTGGGTAATTGCTTGAAGTTTCCTCCCCTCTTCGTCCTGTATATGTTTTTGGACAATCCCCACAGGTTCTTAGCTCATCCCCTGTAATATTTATCAAAATGAATCATGTGTGTGCTTTATTCCTTTTCTAAAACTCCACAGAAATTGCTAACCTTTATCACTTGCTGAAATAAAGGATAGGCAAAACTGATCTTAAAATGGAAGAGAAACCTTCCAAGTGTCTAGAATGTGGGAAATCAAACTGGAAAAAAAGGGAACATTTTTATACACCTACCATATCTACAGTGGAAATGCCTGGTATATGCAAGGAAAGAATCACAGTTGAGTGAGGGAGGCAGACCTCCTTTGGTTCATTTTCTTTGGTAAATAAAGTGAGAAAGGCTGGAGCAAAAGAGATCTGCAGCCATCAGCAGAGCTCTGAGGGGAAAGGAAGTTCCTTGAGCTACTGCTTGCTCTTTGCCTGCCTCAGTGTTGTACTAAGAGTGTTTACAGTTCTAATAAGAAAAACGTTTTCTACAAAGACACTTGAAGATCTACACAGACAATTAAAACACAACAATAAGCAGCAACTAAGTATCATAAAATAGAATGAAAAATTAAGTAACATCATTAAGAGAGTTGCCTTTCAACTGTGTGATGTTTAAATAGATGGAAGCACTTATAAAGTCAATGTTACTTTAAGATAACATCTTGCAGAAAATAGGTTTCATTAAATATCTACATGATTAAAAAATCACAAGTTATATGCATGTAGCAAATTAATTATATCACAATATATGTGCATGTAGTGTAATATAATTAAGTGCCTATAGCCTCTTGTTTATAAGAATAATAAATAACCAATGTTCTAACAAAATACACATACAATTTAAATACTGAAAATACATTTATTAATAGAGAGAGAAGTGTGATAACTCATTCAATTTCACAAAAACATAATTTGACACGTGGGTCAAATGCTATTTAACAACCAAAACTTTGAGAAGCTAAGACACTGGAGACTTAAATTCAAATAAAATGTATCCATATATGTGTTCATCTCCAAAATGCATATTAACCAGTAAACATTTGAACATTTATTCCCTTACACTATAATATATAATAGTTTTTCATAATTTTCATTAGAAGGAAATATGTTACCTATAGAAGTAGGTAGACATTTAGAAGTATTGTCAGACTAGTCTTGGGCCTAAACTTAGTTTCATTGTAAATTTTAAATGACTGATGTCTGGTAAAATGCCATACTGAGAAAAGTAGACAGAACTTTTCTCATTTCTGCCATTTCTAATACAAGTACACTGGATAAAACAGCCAATACATTTACAATCATGTGGATTCAGGAAAGAAAGGGAAACTCCTAGACATCAGACCGCAAAGGGAAATAAATCTATGTTAAGCCAAAGCTCAAGCAAAATGGAATAACTAAAGCTATGGGGTGAGAGGTGGGAAGCTGGTCTCAGTCCCAAAGTGAGGTTAAAGTTTGGAGTTTTAATGGTCTCTCTAGGATTCGACACTAGGATTTTAACTCACAAAGGGGAATTGCAATGGAATTCACTTAAGCTCAGCCTCTAGAAATGCTCCCTTGACCATGAAACAGGCACTAGAAAATTCCACCTGTGAGTAGAGTGGCCTTTAGAAAACTTTGTTTCCTTTGGAGCTCTAGGTGGGGAGAAATGACTGTGAAGAGTAAATCCCTAAACCTGTGGGCCACAGTTTTATTTCCCGGTGTACATGCTAGAATTCTTCCAACAATCAGGCAAATGATGTTCCCACAGAAAAGAAAGTATAGCCTCAACTGAAACAAGCTCAGTGTAAAAAAGGAAAATAACTATGAAAGGAAATCAGAAGGCACAGAAGTCAGAATATTTGTATGCTAAGAACTAGAAAGGATAGATTAGTCTGGAATAAATTGTATAAACATTAAAAATATTGTGTACTTAAAACCAGTATAAGATTGTATATCAACTATACTTAAATTTTTTTAAAAAGCTAAAAATATGTAATCATATTTTACCATATAAATCATAGAAATAAAATTATATAGAAAATGCTTCATCCTAAAAACAGGATTAGAAGATATAAGACAAAAATTAGGAAAAATGCAAAATACAACCTACATTAAAATAAATAAGCAGGTTTGGGGAAAAAGTCAATATAATTTACTTTCAGAAATAAAAAATACGTATAGTCATTCCAATTTAAAATTCAGTGAATGAGCTGGACAAGAGTTTAGAAACTGCTGGGTAGAGAATCCGAAATACAGACCTGAGAAATGACCTGTAAAATTGACTTGGGGAGCTAAGGAAATAAAAATCTGAGATGCTAAGAAGCATGGCTGATATAATACAATAAATTCGACATGTTTAGCAGGAGTTGCTTGTATTTTCATTTTGCTTTGCTTTGAGTTTTTTACTGAACATCCCATAAAATTCTTACTGGCCCTTAAAGTTACATGATCTGACCTTGGCTTACCTCTCCAAAATGTTCTGGAGCTTTAAACCCTGTCCAGCCCTGCTTAAATTCCTTGAGTCACCAAGCTCTTTCTAACTCTGGAATTTTAGATTTTATTCAGACTGCTGAGAAAACGTCATCTCTGGCCTTTCTGTTTGCTTAGTAAGACATTTTCCTGGATTCCCCAATATAAATCATTCACTTGTAACACCTTTTTCTTTTCCTTTATGATCTTTTCACAATTTGCAATCCTATTTAATGTCTATTTCACCTCTGTGATGATATGGATCCTATGTATTTTCTTCATCACTGAATAATAAGAAGATAACACAGTGGCCCATACATAAAGAATGAAGGAAGAAAACTAAAAACATATGAAGCTTTGAAAGTTTCTTAAACTGTCTGATTCATATTTCTTAACCTATAAAGTGATGTAACTAAACCTTTCCTGCTGAACTCTCAGTAGGTGTAAGTATAACATTGAAGCCTTGTATAATTATAGAATGTAATCATAAGTACCTACTTGATTACCATTTTTTTATTTATGTTGTTTTTTTTTATAAATAGCGATGTTTCCATTTATTTCCCCTAATAGAATTTTTATGGTGTGTGCTAACATTTTTATTGATTTTTTATTTCAATCTTCTTTTCTACTTATATACTGGAATGATCACCTCATTAACTTGTTAGGCTTGAATCCTGGACATGTCTACAAAAGTCATTCAATTTATATATTTGATTCTGAATCTGTGTTACAGATGCAAACATTTGAGCATAAAAAGCACATGCAGGAATTTGTTTCTGGTTAACAGCTACAGTTCAAACATATTATGTTAATCAATGTTTTAATATTGAAAGCTAAGCTTGTAAAAAGTGAGAACCAATTTTTATTTATTTTCTTCTCTCTCTTCCTAACCTACCAACTATTTATTATTTAGCCTTCAAACAGTATGTTTAAAGAGTAGGCACTCAACAAATACTGCTAATTACCTAATTACCCTTCTTTTGTTCTCTTCTCTTAATAATAGGATGCATTAGATTGAAAACTATAACAGAAGATTATCTATAATTGGCTACAAACACCCCAAAAAACAAGCATGACTGTAAAATTCCTGAAGCAATTATCACAAAAAATAGCTTAAATGTCACTGGAAATATTCCTGGTAACTTTGTCAATAGAAATCCCACTTGACTAACACAGCTAATCATGTTACTGCTGAAGTTGTATCTAATTT
Organism: Smutsia gigantea; assembly: GCA_032199065.1. NCBI lineage: Eukaryota > Metazoa > Chordata > Mammalia > Pholidota > Manidae > Smutsia > Smutsia gigantea. The sequence continues at coordinate 202,270 of JAVSCE010022753.1, read as the reverse complement.
CTAAGAAGGCAGCTTCACGAGAAAAAATAAAGGGAAAGTAGTGTTACTGTATTTCTCTAGAGAGATACTGTACTGAGGAAACTATAGCAAAAAGAAAATTGATGCCAACCCAACAGTATCTGACTTCAAGAAAAAAAAGAAACTATTAAGGTATTTCTAATTTAACTTTGTTTTTAGAAGAAAAGAACACCAACGAAAAAAAGGGCAGCTGTTATATATTTCTTTGTAGGGTAGACCATAATCTCTCTAATTAGATACTCAGATAAGTATGCTCAATAGAAATATATGTCTAGAGCACACATTTCTCCTTCTAGGGATGAAAATTTTCTCTTGAGGGGCAAAATATATTCATTTTATGTATAAGGCAAACATATTCACACAGTGCATCCTGTACATATAGTTTATCTATAAAATAAAATTTCATGGTGGGGATGACTGAAAAGAATGACTAAAAAGGCTCCTTAGAGGCATGATAATGAAAACTAGATGAAAACCACTGGTCTAAAGTAAAATGACACTCTTTATTATCACAATATGTGAAAGAATAAAAATGTTTACTATATGGATTAATTATTTGCCATGGAAAAATAATTGACTATTATTAGTTTCTGCTTAATTTTTATTAATATAACCAACTAAAATAATAGTTTAGAAATCAAGAAATGAGAATATTTGGTTTTAAGAATATATGAAGATACAAGGGAATATTAACCTCTAGAGTGGAAGTCTGGAGCATTCTGAAAATTACCTACTTCACAGGCTTAGGTGTAAAAATGATGATTAAATGTGCAAATTGGAATCACTAATAGACTCTAAATGAATAGAATATTAAAATAAAGTTACAGGATTGTCAAAAGCTGCCTATTGAAATGCTGAGAGAGAATAAATTAGGCTCCATTTTGTTTAGATAAAGTTTAAAGCTTTCTAATAATTGATTAAATTATATGTTAAATATTTTTGAAGTTGATCAGTACACAATGACAGAATAATAAGTAAAGGAGACAGAAATCTCATAATGACTAATAGCATTATAGGCTGGAAGTTGCAATCTCTCACCATCATTATTAGATATTTAGAATCAATTATTTTCACATCTGTGCTTTAGAAACTGAGTTGGATGGTGACAAGTTATATAAAATATGGTATTTTCCCTTGAAGGCCTTATAACATAAATGGCAAAAAAAAAAAGAAACAAACGTTTCACTGTTTGCATTCATTCATTCATTCATTCATTTTTACATATGATTTTTAGTAGGCATTTTTATATCTGGAATCATTCCAATTGGAGAGAATAAAGCTGCAGTGGCCTATTTTAATCCTATCATGCAAACCGTGGAACACGTGTTTTTATTTCAACCTTATGGCTTTTCTGTCTTATTTTTCCTTCCCGGGGATGGAAAGGACTCTGGTGATAAATCTGGAATCAGACCCAGAACATGTTCTCAGTACCCCTCTTAAAGGCACTGACTCCTTCTGCCTTGAATTTTGCTTATTTGTCTACGTTCTTACTTCCTTTGCCATAATCCTCTTGAGGACATGTTTATATTCCCTTTGGCATCTCATATTATGCCTTTTATGTAGGAGCTCACTTATGATTTGATGAATGAATAATGATAGAGAATTAAGGAAGGGGGAGAAATAATGTAGAGAGCATTTATTAATAATTTAATATTGATAGCAAAGGAAATTGAGTTGCTCAGAGACCCTAGCCATAAAGCAGATGGTTCAATCTCAAGCTGAGAATCAAAAATTTAAGTCCTGGATTATTCAGATCAAGAAAATCTTCTAAGAACGAACCAGGAATACAATCAGGGGCTGCTTCATGAATAACAGTTGTTGAGAAATTATAGATGTTTTGCAAAAGAAATTATGAACCTGATAACCCATAAAAAGAATCGAAACCCAAGCCTCTAAGATCATGTATATTAGCAAACTACTAGAAGGTGGGGAACCTTTGTCTTTATGAAAGTGCAATAAAAGTGCCAGAACACTGTACTTCTGTGTTTTAATGGTGTCACTCTAGAATATATTAAATATAAAACTGTGATGTCTATTTTAAAATCACTGTTTTAAAATTAATATTGTTTTAAAGAAACTTTGGAAATAGAATCCTTAAATAAGAAATTATATATACATACATACACATATATATATAAATAGATGTGTGTGTGTGTGTGTGTATATTCTCTGAAGGGAGGTTGGAAAAGGAAAAAGAAAGTAAAATATGATAGAACTGATTAATTCTATACACGTTGAGACATGTCCAGAAAGCAGAACTCCAGTGAGCTGAAAAGATTTTCTCCCTGATTCCTATCTTCTTACTAGCCTGAAAAAGCCCTTGAACTAGGTCATGAGGACAGATATATGTTATACTATATCCACCATATTTGCTATTGAACTTTGGCTTAATATTCATTTGTAGTAGAGCCTGAGAAAAATGAGAACCAAGCACTTTTCAGTTGACTGAAGGTAGCCCGTCCAATGAGAAGCTTCTAGTCACTAATGAAAAAGTATGGTATAGACTCAGGACTAAAAACGTAGGAATCTAGAAACATAAAGTTGTGGCATTAAGCTGACATGCTGTGTAATCTAATGTGTAAGATCTTCTCTGCAAATCTTATAAGAGTTGATAATTACTTGAGAAAATGGTTGAACCTTATTGGACATGGAGAGGTAGAACAGAATTAGCTTGAGGACCTATCCCAGGGTCTAAAATATTTTGGCTCAAAAATTTGTCACAATTAACAAAGCAAAACTACCACTTGGCTAGCTTGTTTCTATAGGTGTGATTATCCTACTGTCTTTACTGTGGTGTGTTGGGGGTCCCCAAGATTGCACTCATATTCAGTGACTCACGTTAGAAGGCTCACAGAACTCTGAAAAGCTGTTATACTCATGGTTATGGTTTATTACAGTGAGGATACAGATTAAAATCAGCAAAGCCAAACAGTGCACAGGTAGGAGTCCAAGAAAGACCAGTTGCAAACTTCAAGTTATCCTCTCCCAATAGAAGCATCCAGAGTGCTTAATTGTCTCAGCAACACTGTGTTGTTATACACAGGAGGTATTGCCAAACCAGGGAAACTCACCTAAGTCTCCGTGTTCAGGATTTTTATTAGGGGTCAGTCACATAGACATGGATCTCTCAAAAGACTCACAAGAACTATTCAGTCTCCAGTACCTCCAGAGGCCAAACTGATAACAGTGTAGCCCAGGGCCCCAGATACACAAAACTAGGCATTCACCATAAATCACATTTTTAGCATAAAATATCTGGTGTGATCCTTGGCCTCAGGGTATACAAAAGTACTCGTAGTGGCAGGATATTTCAAGGGCTTCTAAGTTATTTCCTAGGAGCCAGTGAAGGGACAGTGTTCTCAGTTTGGGAAGTTCAGGGTTTGAGCATTCCAGATCTGTTGCATTAACCCTTTACTGCACAATATGGTAGTGACAGACTTCTTTGTTCCAATATCTCACGTTTCATAGATATTTTACCTGCTACTGCCAACTTAAGTACCTCAAGTATAATTCTGTTGATTTATCTTCTACTCAATAATATTTAATGATTTACTAAAGATTCCTAAGGGGAAAGATCCATATCTTGTAGGATAGCCTTAAAGGTTCATCAGGTGAGAACAGAGATTCTGAACCCAAAGTACCAAGTGAAGTCCATAGCATATAGGAAATATCCAGTACATTTATTTTGAAAGAATAAATAATTAATGCACCTTCTACTCTTTGAATTATTTCTTGTTCCCAATATTATTGCTAACATTGGTCTCTCATTCTATCACTTTCAACAGGTTGAATTTTTAAACCATACTTCAAGGCATAGGTCAAATTCCACTCATGTCATAAAGCCTCCTCAAGCCTTCACTGCAGGAATTAGTCCTTCACCCTGTGTTCTTGCAAATTAAATTATTTCTGAAATGCACTTATCATATTCCACCTAACATTATAATTGATTATGAATGTATTTTTTATCCAACTCTAGATATTAGCTTTTAAAGATGGACCTTGTGACCCACCATCTTTACAGTCCCTTGAATTCCTGACCTAATGTGTTGCTTCAGGATATTAAATTGAATATTGCAATTATTTAATCAGAATTTTCTTCAAGGTCATATTGCCAGACTAAAATGGAAAATGTAACCAATGGGTCTAAAAATTTCAAATGTTGAACTCAGTCTGAATCTCACAAAAGTGGTCTTACAAGCTTTCAAATTAGAGTAAATGAAAAGTACATTAGACCAAGCACATAAGAACACAGTGTACAGAACAGCTGTACTGTGTCCTCAATGGAATAAGCTAAATTGTAATTACAGATACATTTCATCTTTCCTGCCTGTGTACTCTTCTGAGGATGCTCTCAACATCAGGGCTTTGGGGATTTATTTGTCACCATAGGTCTGAAATCAGTTTGGTTAGTTTTGCTGACATCTATCATCTCAAAGTATCTACCTTAGAAATAAAAATTAGAAGACTGTCAGTGGCAGTAATTCAACTTGTGTACACAGGAGGATGCTAAAGTTTGACATATGAAACAGCCTAGAGACACCCCTTCATTTAGGCTCCCAGCAGTGGTTGAGGTCATAGTGGGTCATGGAAACCAAGAGTCAAAATTAATTTCAAATAAATTATTCTCTTAGATTCAAGAAGAACCTCTTTAGTTGTTTATTCTTATAAATATCTATTCTTTCATGCTGTTCTCTCCTCTTTTTCTTTTATGTTTTCGGATTTTATCATCTCTATCTTCTGCCCAATCTTGGTTCATTTAAAAATATTTTTATTAAATATCTACTATGTGCATAGTGCTTTGCTATGCATGACAGACATGACCACCAAGAGGTTCATTTAAATTTAATAGTATTTTATTAAGTTCATTATTAATGTTATGCCAGGAATCCTGCCATTTTCTGGTACTATAAAGGTAAGTATAGCAGGGTTTCTACCTCTGCATAAATTATGGTATATAACATATATTGCAGAAAACAATCTTAGAAGATGTAGCTATGCTTTTTTTGCAATTATATAGTAGAGCAGTAGATAAAGAGCTATGGGAACACAACTGAGAGGTTAGTTCTCTAGAGAATAAAGGAAAGCTTCAGAACTGAGGGAATAAGGGAATTCAAAGAGGGAAAATGTGGAGCAAATGCATGTGTGGGGATATTGAGAATGTATTTCCTGGAAATCAAAGAACCTTAATTTAGAAATATTAATCAACATATTGACTATTCTTTAAATTTAGAGGTGACACCATCCTCAGTTTTTTCATTGTATGTCCCCTGAGTCCACATTATAGCTGCACCTATAAACAAGTAGTTTTCCAGTATATTAGGACTAGGATCAAGGAAAACAACCTGGAAGCAGTCTTCAAATGAGAATCACTTTCCCCATAATATTGCCATACGATTAACTGGCTACACCAAGGTGTTACGGGAAACACTATGAAAATTAACCTGGGAAAACTTTCATCCTTTTCTACTTCGTCTACCCAGGGAAATACTATAGCTATTTGATTCAGTTTCTCTCCCTGTCAGGTTCTTCTCCTTGCTTCAGATATATGCACTTTAATAGGTAATATGAAACATATTTTACCATCTGTGTAATATCAATGTCCTATCGTACATCCATGTATTAGTTTAATATATTTTAAATTTATCATGTAGCATGTGTCCTAGGAGAAAGTAGTCAAAAACAGAGAACAGTAAACCAAACTGACCTCATTTCAGTCATACTGCTGTATTGGTCATGACATTTACTTCACACTCTTGACATACATGAAGCTAAAAATCATAACTTTTGCTAAAGTAGATTAGTATCCAATATTCTTTCTTATCCGTGTAGTTAGAAAAGAGATCGCTTAAGAAGTTTTGAGCAGACTTTTTAACATATCAGTTTACTTTGAATATTGTTTAGAGGTAAAATGGAGAACAGTTTATGTTTTCCTTACACAGAAATAGAGATAATTCTTAAGTACGAAGGGCACCTCTGTTGCTCACACACCTCTCTATTTATAGGAGAACGTTGAAGGAGGAGACTGCAGTCGCTGCAGATCCGGCTTCTTCAATTTGCAAGAGGATAATCGTAAAGGTTGTGATGAATGTTTCTGTTCAGGGGTTTCCAACAGATGTCAGAGCTCCTACTGGACCTATGGCAATGTAAGCAATAGACTTTTTATTTTCTATGCTGCTTCACAGGTCTTCTTGCTATTGTTACTGCTCTTTTATAAGAAATTTTTTTTTTCAATCCCTGTAGTGAGCTTCTACTCAGGGTTATCATGAGAGAAGGGATAGGGAGGAATCTTCTCTCAAATGCTCTTTGTGTATCTTTGATCAAAGCCTTTAAGCTTTTATTAGTGACAATGTGCGACAATTGTAACAATGTATAGCAACGTTAGAGTCAGTGAACACCAGCCTTTACGGTGTTCGTGATCAGTATGTGACGCGGTAATGGAATTAATGTTGGTGTAGCCCCGAGGGCAGATGATTCAAGAGAGAAAACATAAAATTGTGATATGAAGAATTTTGTACTTGATTCAGCAATATTTTTGGTATACAAGTTAAGAAAAATTACTTTATTATCGGTACACTCAATACATAGTACCCACCAGCCTTTAGTTGCTATTTGATGTGGCATGGGCCCTTGCATTGTCAAAAAGGGACACTACATTTGAATAATACTTTCATTAATACATCTGAAAATTTTCAAATTATTACTTACCTAGTAGTTACTGAGATCTTCTTCCTCTCATGTAAACATAAACGTGTTTACCTTCCTACCTGCACATCCCCACTGCCTTTTCAAATCTGCAGACAGTGTTTTTTCTCCTTATAGAAAAGATGTGAGGGGAAAACGAGAGCTTCCAGGAATTTCAAATAACCCACATGGCAGCCCTTAAGTGTTGGTGTCAGGAAATAGACTGGAGAAAGAGAAGCCTAGATGGAGAATGAGAAACTATACTATAGAGAGTTGAGTATGCTAAGAAGTTGGATTATTATACTTGGAGAGTCATTTAAGGATTTTAGAAGGTTCGGGATATGATCAGAGTTGTGTTCTACAAAGATCACTGTTTCAGTAAGTGATCTTCCAAACACGCTTTCGTGTCAACTTTGATCAGGTAGTTAACTAATCCTTAACACAGCTATCAAATATTTTTCTCTGCTGGTGGTGTTTTTAAGTCAAGTCTGAAATACTAATAGTTTCTGGTTGTACTCTCATATCTCAATTTGAATCTATACATACTTTTTCAAATGTATTGCTTTTGGAGCAGATTGCATAGAACCTACAGCAAATGGACATCTAGTCTATGTTGCTCCTTTTGTTTTCAGAGTCCCACCCCACCCACCCTCTTGGTTGCTCCATAAATATACAATTGTCATGGTTAGCAGTTACGGAGTAGCATTCAGCTTTGGCCTTCTGAATCTAGGTCCACTGAAACTTGTATTTCAGTAAGTCTTCTGGAAAGAACCTCTGAATCTCACTGGGCTGTCTTAGAATGCCTGAAAGGTGGTATTGGGAAGGGAAGAGAAGGACCCTTGAACAACACAGCTGACCCTTGAACAACACAGGTTTGAACTGTGGAGGTCCACTTATACGTGTCTTTAAATTTTTTCAGTAAATATCCTGGAAAATTTTTTTAGAGATATGCAACAATTTGAAAAAAAAATTTCTTTTCTCTAGCTTGCTTTATTGCAAACATACAGGATATGAAATATAACATACAAAATATGTGTTAACTGTTTATATTATTAATAAGGTTGCTGGTCAACAGTAGGGTATTAGTAGTTAAGTTTTTGAGGGATCAAAAGTTACATATGGATTTTTTTACTGCATTATGGAGGGGGAGGTTGGTGCCCCACCCTCAACCCTCCATTATTCAGAGGTCAATTGTGTTATCATTATCTTATTGTCTAGCTAGCAAATAAGTTAAGTTTTTACCTGGTCTCTTTTTCTCTTCTGATCAGGGTAGTTCCAGCAATTCTACAGCTTTGAGACATGTATAAATATATGACCTCTACATGAAGAAATTTTAAAAAAATATTTCATCCACAGAGTATGACCATTACCACTCTGCTCCCTGTCACCCACAACACCAAGCAGCTCACACATATCTTAGTAGGCCCCCACTAGCCATGCCTCAGTATGCAGTGTTTTGTCCTAACTAGGTAGGACCGTTTGAATTAGAATTACAGCTGTATGCTCATGTCTGGCTGAAGCATAACGATTGAAAAGTGAATTATCACATATCTCCTAATTCCTCCTCTAAGGCTCTTTCCTTTTCTGGGCCAAGGATCTAGGCTATGAGTGTACATCCCTTCCGACCCCATGGGAAGGAGCAAGCACAGTATTATGGCTGTGGCCAAAGCAACAGGCTGGTGAATTCCAACGCCCTTAAGCCTCAGAGTTGAAATTTAAATAGGTGGGCTGGGAGGAGACACTAAATGAAAAGCCATCTTTCAGACACTTGTATATTTTCTTTCTTTTCTTCCTGTGCTTTACAAATACATATGTAACACCTTTTGAAATATATTTTTCCATAAGCAACAGGGAATTACTAGTAGAGTGAAAAACATGAAATTCAAAGTCCAACTATTTGATAATTTATACATTATAAGCATTGTATGACTTTTGAGTTTCTATTTTTAAGAAAGAGGTATATGGAATCATAATTATGAACATACCTTGGAGGTATTGTGAGTTTGGTTCCAGACCACCACTATAAAGCAAATATTACAGTAAAGTGAGTCTAAGGAATTTTTTGGTTTTCCAGTGCATATAAAATGTATGTTTACTCTGTATGATAGTCTATTAAGCGTGCAATAGCATTATGTTTCAAAACAATGTATATATCTTAATCAAAAAGTGCTTTATTGCTAAAAACTGCTAATCATCATCTGAACTTCCAGCAAGTTACAATCACTGATCACAGACCCATAACACATGCAACAATAACGAAACAGTTTGAAATATTGTAAGAATTACCACAGTGTGACACAGAGACATGAAGTAAACAAATGCTGTTGGACAAATGGTACCAATAGACCTGCTTGATATGGTCTGGTCACAAATCTTCAATTTTTAAAAAATGCAGTATCTGTAAAGTGCAACAAAGCAAAGTGCAATAAAATGAGGTAGGCCTGTATTTTAAAAAGCACTGGATCAATAAAAACAGATTATTATATAGTATCATCCAAGCTCCTAGAACCATCAAGAAAACAAAACAATGAGAATCTATGAGTACATTTGATATTTACAACTCTCATATTTTTGTGAATTTTCATCATTTAAAAAAAATTTCCAAAAAGAATGGACGCTGCAAGGAACATAAAAGAGTAAAGAAGTGGGATGTGTTTTTTTGTTTTCCAAAGTAATGATGATTGCGTGTTTTCTTTAAGATACAAGACATGAGTGGCTGGTATCTGACTGACATCTCTGGCAGCATTCAAGTGGCTCCCCAGCAGGATGGCTTAGATCCACCTCGGCAGATCAGCGTCGGTAGGGCAGAGGCCCCACCAGCCCTGCGACAGAGCTACTACTGGAGCGCGCCAGCTCCCTATCTGGGAAACAAGGTAAATCTGTACAGTGCTTGATTATCACTATGCTAATTGCTCAGTAGATAATAGGTTTTATTTAGTATTTATTTAAAGAAAGATACTGTATTGGATTGCCAGAACCAACTATGTGAGACTAAACTGAACATTTTCTCCCATGCCCCATGGCAGAGGTATGTATATAAGAAGCTAGTGGACTGTGGTATCCCTTGTACACAGCTTTACACAGTTGGTGTTCTGTGTAAACTTTTTGAATGAATGAATAAGTTAATAAAAGCTGTAGGATATTTTTGCAAAACAAATTACAGATCCTAGAAGAAACTGGGTTGTGTTTACTTGAAATAGCTGTTCACTAAAGATGCCTATGGTGAGACACTTACTGAAGTTTTCCTCATTTGTTTCTATTTCACTTCAAACCTGATATTCAAGAGAGCTTCTGTTTCTACTTGTATGCATGTTTATCGGAAGTGAAATTTATTACATAACTAATTTAATGCTTGCCACTTATATAAACAGCATGTTCTTGGAGCTTAGAAAGACAACGGTCCTGCAAGTGCCAGACTGAAAGCGCATGTTTGTTTTAAAGCCCACTCACACTTGCATAAAAACATACACAGAAAAACAAGTGTAGCACCCTCAGAAATGCAGGCACCTCTTTTTTTTTCTATTGTAGATGAACTCTATCTAGACCAGTACCTTGGCTGTTGTCATTTTTTAAATTTTGCATAATAATGTGTTGGAAACAAGTTTTGGTATAGTAATTCTAAGTGTGAATACTTGCTTGTTCTGTGAGAGTTAATACTTTGTCAGCTGATAGTTAAATTACCTGATCACACCAGAAACTGTGACAGTCACAGGAAAATCCCTTAGCAAAGTGATGCTCCTGACGTCCAGTTTTAACCTGTAAGAATATAGGATTACATTTTTAAAAATCTTCATTGATTAAACAAATAAAAATGTATTTATAGTTACCAATTCTCTTACATGGCATGTGAGCATTGAGATAGAAAAACCTAACATTTCATATGCTACTCTGTGAATGGGAACTGGTGGTTTTAGCTGATTGAAAAAAATGTAATTCATGGCCAGTCTCTAATTTCAACAAGCTTCTAAATGCTATCATGAAACATGTATAAATGAATAAAACATGTTTTCAATGAACATGTATTTTAAAAGAGACAGTGTATGTAAAATTCTACAGCTATAATAAAAATCTAATTATAAACTTTTATTTGCAAGACCCCTTAAAACAAGAAGTCATTCTACCCTACTCTATTTAGGAATCCCCTGCATTTCCAAACAAGAATACAATAGTGCAAAAGACTTGAAGGTCTATAGCTTAAAATTGCCAAAAAAATTTAGTAATAATTAGCTGTATTTTTTGTAAATGCTCTGAGAAGTTCAGAATAGAGACTTAGGTCTACATTGGATGAGTTGCAGAGGTCTTATTTTTCTTATCATGGTGAAATTTAAGGATGGTTTATAGTAGCATACTCTTTACTATATTTTCCATCATTTCTTCTTTGGTCATATGCTTTTTCTTCCTGTTGGCTGAAAATCATACTGACAGAAGGTAAGCAAGCAAACGGGATATTAAATGGCATCAAAGAGTCTGGACATCCTGTTCATTGTTCTTGGTTCCTAAAGATAACTTCCCTTATTCTGGCTGAACTGTTTCTTATAACCACCCACAATAAAACACGTCATCTTCCCCCATAGATCATTTCCACATCAAAAAGCTGTGCTTCCCTGTGCATCAATTTCCATTCAGTGAACAAAATTTTGGTAACACTGTGTGCAAATTGTTTGAATATGGAAGACATTTTTTAATGTCATGTGGAGGTCCTTGGTGGCTTACTGTCAGATATCTCAGTACGAATGAAACAATTTGCCTTAATAACTGAACCATATAAGTTTTTGATACGGCAATAATACCAGCAGTTTTCACAAATTACCACAGTACATCTTAACTGTCATGTCACATCATGTAAATTATAGTCATGATGACATGCTTAGCTTGGTTGATTTAATATCTTGCTAAGGAAATAGAAAATTGTAGGGCCTTTTTGCAAATTCAATAGAACCACTTTTCTAAGTAGTTGAGGCCAAGTTCTTTACCAGCAGTTGCTGTCTGAATCATAAACATTGCCAGAATCTGACAGAAATAGTATATCAAGCAATGAGTGCATCTGCTTAGATACTGAATTCCATTGACATCCATGACTAGGAGGCTGTGGGTATATAATTCCTCCTCCACTTTTTTAATGTTAATTTCTAAGTTGAAAAAATATTTATGAGATGCTATTAGCTTTTCCTAAATATTTATATAATGGATTTTCAAACATTTTCCAAGTCACTAGGTTGTAAGACCACTTATAACAGAAGGGAGATGTGCTATGCATATTCTATTATAATGAAGATACCACATGCCATTATTCCTATTTTTAGGAACCTAATCCCAAATAATAAAAATGCTCTCACGTGAGGTAGTCTTTGCTAACATAGAGGTCCACCTGATTGTAATAAAACTCAAAGACCAGTAACCAGTTGAGCAAATAGTATGTTTTATCCTAAGAAACATTTTTTTATTGACTAAAGTTCATCTTTGGAATAATGAGAAATACATAATTGAATATAAGTGTATGTGTTAAAAGTAGATGCTTAGAAAAACCTAGCACATTTTTATACTGCTCATTTAATATTTTTCCACAATCTTAATATGAATTCCTCAATAGCAATCTTGAAAATATATTTTCCTTATATGTGAATATTTAGCACACTGGCAAAATCAAGTGTTAAAATTTCCCCCTCATTCTAGATAGTCAAAAAACATTGAGGCACCCACTGGGCTGTACTTGGCAGCATTATCATTTTCAGGATGTTTGGCAAATGTTAATGCTCAGTTTTAGGGCATTTGTTTAAGCATAAAACTAAGCAGGAATGCAAAGAGCTAGAGGACCAAGCATCCTGTGGTTTGCTACAGACACAGCTGGTCACAAACAGTTTGGGTATTTCAGAGTTGGAATAATTTACTACTTTAGTAAACTACTATTGGAACATTGAAATAGTACTTAAGGTTACCCTCGTGGTCTGAAATAGTTAGAGCAGCTTCCAAAAGCAAGTCTCTTGCATCTGCAAAGTTCCCTGAGAATCGGCTTGGCCTGTCTGCTGTTCCCTCATTACCTTTAAGGCTTGAAATTCTGTCTTTGAGCATTATAAATGAATCTTATGTGATTTGTTCTTTACAAAACAATGCTTATTTCTCCAACATTATGCTGTCTTTTTCTTTTTCTAGCTTAGAGAAGCTTTTAAATTCTTTTATGTAGTTGCCGAGAATACCTATAGCCCAGTTTAATATGCACAATATGGGTCTGCTGACAAAATAGCTTCTGGCTTCTAAAAGTAATCTCTGGTACTTCTTTGTCATGCTTGCTTGACTCTCAATTCTACTTTCCAGTCCCAAATTGAAGCTATGGGTTTGAAGGAGATGAATGTTTGAGATTTATAGGACAGGGTAGTTGTTGTCACACAAAAGGAGCTCAACAAATACTTTGTGATTAATGCTACCTGCTTAACAACAGCAACAAAGTTTCCATTAGGTTGCTCAGAAATGACTCTTGAGTTGAGATTTCTGTGACAGTTGAAAGATGATTTCAATCTTGGTTAAAAAAAATTTAAAACTCACTAATAAACATTATCCACTCTCCCTTTAACAGCATTAATGTAGCTATGATTTCTTTTCTCCCATTTCTCATAATTATTCAAAAGCAAAGTTTAAACCCTCTCCCATATCCTTAAGTTTGTCCAATTTAAGTCTTGGATTAAATGTATTAATTAAGATATTATATATGTGGAGAATGGCAAGGCCATAAAAGTAAATAGGAAAAATAAACTGTGATTGCATTTTAGTCCATAAATCAGATCCCACCATGAATGACTTGGTAATGGAGTAGTATCAGAGAAAATTTGCTGCCTAGAATAAACCAAATTAATTATTGGGGGTAAATAAGGAAATATAGTTATTAAAAAACAAGGCCAAGAATGGCTGGCATACCATGGCTTCCCCAGCCTGATGCACAGTCGTACTCTCCTGGCACACACCCCTCTGCCTCTGGCCCTTCTGCCAGGACACCCCTACCATGATTCATACTGAGAAACCCTAGCTGCTGCTCACCCGGATTACAGCCAGCCAGCCCAAACTGCCAGCCACACACAGTCTACCCAGGGGATGTTCCTATACAAGGTCACCCCTTCAAGACTGAGAAAGGTAGGTGTTTCACCTACTCATAGGAACAAACAGAAAACAATGAGGAGACAGAGGAATATGCCCCAAACAAAAGAACAACACAACTTCAGAAAAAGAACTAAATGAAACAGAGTTAAACAGTTTATCTGATAGAGTTCAAAGTAATGGTTATAAAGATATGCACTAGACTTAAGGGAAGACTGAATGAACTAAGGGAGAACTTCAGCAAAAGGACAGAAAGTGTAAAAAACAACCAATGGAAACTGAAATAAATGAAATGAAAAATACACGAAAGGGAATCAACAGATTAAAGGATGCAAAAGAACATATCAGAAGTTTACCAGACAGAGTAATGGAAAGCACTCATGCTGAACAGCAAAATTTTTTTTTAAATTAACAATGAAGATAAGTTAAATGACCTCTAGGACAACATCAGACATACTAACATTCACATTATAGGAGTCCCAGAAGAAGGAGAGAGAGAGAAGGGTGGAAAATTAACTTGAAGAAACAATAGCTGAAAACTTCCCTAACCCTGGGAAGGAAAGACACGTGTGGGTCAAGGAAGTACAGAGAGTCCCAAAATAGTTGAACCCAAGGAAGTCTGCAACAAGATGCATAGTAGTTAAAATGCCAAAGATAAAGAGAGAATCTGAAAAGTATAGTTACGTACAAGGGAAACCCCATGAGACTATCAGCTGCTTTGTCAGCAGAAACTTTAAAGAAAGAGAAATTAAGGAAGCAATGCTATTTACAATTATATCAAATAATAAAATATACAAAAGAATAAAATATTTAGGAATAAGTCTTAACCAAGAAGGATATACTCTGAAAACTACGGGTCCTAATGAAAGAAGCTGAAAGTACACAAATAAATTGAAAGATATTCCATGCTCATGGATAGGAAGAATTAATATTGTGAAAATGGCCATACTGTCCAAAACAATCTACAGATTCAATGCAATCTCTATCAAAATTTCAATGGCATTCTTTACAGAACTAGGGCAAATAATCCTAAAATTTGCATGAAAATCCAAAAGACCCTGAATAGCTAAATCAATCTTAGGAAAGAAGAACTGGAGATATCAGACACCTTGATTTTAATCTATACTACAAAGTTATAGTAATCAAAACAGAATGGAACTGGTGCAAAAATGGACACATGGATCAGTGGAACAGATAGAGATGCTAGAAATAAACCTGTGCTCTTGTGTTAGTTAATATATGAAAAGGAAGCAAGAATATGCAATGGGGAAAATACAGTCTCTTCAATAAGTGGTGTTGGGAAGCCTAGACAGCTACATGCAAGAAAAAACAAAACAAAACAGGACAATTGTCTTACACCACACACAAAAATAAACTCAAAATGTTTAAGGACCTAAATATAACACCTGAAATCAAAAAACTCCTAATAAAAAACATAGGTAGTAAACTGTTGGACCTGGACATTAGTCACTTTATTCTGGATATATCTCTCAGGCAAGGGAAATAAAAGCAAAAATAAAAACAAACATCAAATTACTATATCAGATTAAAACTCCTTTACAGTAAACTAAAACATCAACTAAATGAAAAGGCAACTTAATGAATGAGAGAATATATCTGCAAATGATATATCTAATAAGGGGTTAATAGAAAAAATATAAAAAACCAATACAGCTCAACAACAAGTAAGAATAATCCACTTAAAAATGGGCAAAGGACTTCAACAGACAACTTCCCAAGAAACACATACAGATGACCAACATACACATGAAAAGACACTCAGAAAATATATATCAAAACCACAATGAGATATCAACTCGCGTGAGTCAGAATGGCTACTATCCAAAGGACAAAAAATAAGAAATATAGAATCTGAGTAGACCAATTACTAGTAACAAAAATGAATCATTCATCTCAACAGATGCTAAAAAAGCATAAAATTCAACACCATTCACAATTAAAACTCTTAACAAAATATGTGTAGAGGTTACATACCTCAATATAATAAAGTCCATGTATGATAAATCCACAGCCAACATCGCACTTAACAGCAAAAAGTTGAAATCTTTTCCTCTAAAATTGGGTACAAAGGTATTCCCACTCTCAACACTTTTATTCAACAAATTTGCTGGAGGTCCTAGCCACAGTAGTCAAACAAAAAGAGATAAAAAGGCATCCAAATTGGTAAGGAAGTAGTTAAACTGTCACTATTTGCAGATGACATGATATTATACATATAAAACCCTAAAGACTCCACCAAAAAACTCTTAGAACTAATAATTCAGAAAAGTTGCAAGATACAAAATTAATACACAGATATGTTGCATTCCTATATACTAATAAACTAGCAAAAAGAGAAATCAGGAAAATAGTTGCATTTACAATTGCATCAAAAAGGATAAAAAACCTAGGAATAAGCCTAACCAAGGCAGTGAAAGACCTATACTCTGAAAACAACAAAACACTCATGAGAGAAATTAAAGAAGACACCAATAAATGGAAATATCTCCTGTGCTCATGAATAGGGAGACTAATATTGTCAAAATGGCCATCCTGCCTAAAGCGATCTATCTACAGATTCAATGCAATCCCTATCAACATACCAATAGCATTGTTCAGTGAACTAGAATAAATAGTTCTAAAATTCATATGGAACCACAAAACATCCTGAATAGCCAAAGAAATCCTGAGAAAGAACAACAAAGGTGGGGGGATTATGCTCTCCAACTTCAAGCTCTTCTACAAAGCCACAGTAATCAAAACAAATTGGTACTGGCACAAGAACAGGCCCACAGGTCAATGAAACAGCATAGAGAGCCCAAATATAAACCCAAGCATATATGGCCAATTAATATATGATGAAGGATCCATGAATATACAATGGGGAAAATACAGCCCCTTCAATAACTGATGTTGGCAAAATTGGACAGCTACATGTAAGAGAATGAAATTGGATTATTGTCTAACTCCATACATAAAAGTAAACTTGAAATGAATCAAAGACCTGAATTTAAGTCATGAAACCATAAAACTCTTAGAAAGAAACATAAGCAAAAATCTCTTGAATAGAAACATGAACACCTTTTTCCTGAACACGGATCCTCAGGCAAGGAAAACAAAAGCAAAAATGAACAAATGGGACTACATCAAACTAAAAAGCTTCTGTACAGCAAAGGACACCATCAGCAGAACGAAAAGCCATCCTACAGTATGGTTGAATATACTCATCAATGATTTATCTGATAAGGGTTAACATCCAAAATCTATAAAAACTCATATGCATCAACACACAAAAGATAAATAACTTGATTAACAAATGGGCAGAGGACCTGAACAGACACGGCTCCACAGAAGAAATACTGATGCCCAACAGGCACATGGAGATGCTGTCCATCACTAATCATCAGGGAAATGCAAATTAAAACCATAATGAGATATCACCTCACACCTAGGATGGCTACTATCCAAAAGACAAGAAACAACAAATGCTGGTGAGGATGTGGAGAAAAGGGAATGCTCCTACTTTGTTGGTGGGAATGTAAATTGGTTTAACTGCTGTGAAAAGCAATATGAAGGTTCCTCAAAAAACTAAAAATAGAAATACCATTTGACCCAAGAATTCCACTTCTATGAATTTACCTGAAGAAAACAAGCTGCCTGATTCAAAAAGACATATGCACCCCTATATTTATCACTGCACTATTTACAATAGCCAAGATACGGAAGCAACCTAAATGTCCATCAATAGATGAATGCATAAAGAAAATGTGGTGCATTTACACAATGGAATATTATTCAGCCATAAAAAGAAAAGAAATCCTACAATATGCAACACCATGGCTGGATCTAGAGGGTATTATGCTCTGTGAAATAAGTCAGGTGGAGGAAGAAATACCAAATGATTTCACTCATTTGTGGAGTATAAAAACAAAGCAAAACAGAAGGAACAAAAAAAAGCAGTAGACTCGCAGACACTGAGAAGGGACTAGTGGTTACCAAAGGGGAGGGAGAGGGAAGGTTGGATGGTGAGGGAAAAGGAGATTATAGGGCACTCTAATTTGCAATCACAGTATAGGTAGGTCACTGGGATGGTAGTATAGCATGTAGAATACAATTAATGGCTCTATAACATCTCACTATGTTGATAGATAGTGACCACAATGGATGGGGTGAGGACTTGATAATATGGGTGAATGTTGAACCACTCTGTTTTGTATGTGAAACCATCATAAGATTGTATATCAGTGGTACTTTAAATTTTAAAAAAGAGTCAGTTATCAAAAAATTTTGCAACAAATCAAAGTTTAGTACCAGATGGCTTCACAGGTGAATTCTACCAAACATTTAAAAAGGTGATAGCTATCCTTCTCAAAGCATTCAAAAAAAAAAAAATGAAGAGGAAGGAAAGCTTTCAAATTCATTCTACAAGGCCAGCATCAATCTGATACCAAAACTAGACAAAAACACTACCAAAAAGGAAATTACAGACCAGTATCTCTGATGAACATAGATGTAAAAATCCTCAACAAAATATTAGCAAACCAAAGTAAAAAAACACATCAATGAGATCATTCACCACTACCAGGATTTATTCCATGGATGCAAGGATGGTTCAATACTTGCATATATATGTGATATATACACATTAACAGAAGGAAGAATAAAAAACCATATGATCATCTCAATAGATGTTGAAAAGCATTTGATAAAGGTCAGCATTATTCATGATAAAAACTTTCAACAAAGAGGATATAAAGGGAACATATCTTAACATAAAAAAGGATACATATGATAAACCCACAGCTCACATAATATCCAATGGCAAAAAGCTGAAAGCTTTTCCTATAAGACAAGGAAACATACTCTCACTTTTATTTAACATAGTCCTGGAAGTCCTAGCTGTTGCAATCAGACAAGAATAAATAAAGGCCATCCAAATTGGTAAGGAAGAAAAACTATCACTATTTGCAGATAACATGGTACTGTATACAGAAAACCCTAAAAACTCCATCAGAAAAGATAAGATACTACACTTAATGTTCTCAGTAAAGTTTCAGGGTATAAAATCAATATACAGAAATCTGTCATGTTTCTATATACAAATAATGAACTAACAGGAAGAAATTAAGAGATCAGTCACATTTGTAATAACATCAGAAATAATAAAATACTCAGGAATAAATAAATCTAACCAAAAACACCTATACTCTGAAAATTATAAGACTTTGATGAAAGAAACTGAGGAAGGCACAAATAAATGTAAAGAATTCTGTGCTCATGGATAGGAAGAACTGGTATTATTAAAATGAATGTACTCCCAGAGCAATCTACAGATTCAATGCAATCCCTATCAAAATACCAGTGGCATTTTTCACAGAAGTAGAACAAATAATCCTAAAATATGTGTGGAACCACAAAAGACCCCAAATATCCAAAATAACCATGAGAAGAGAAGAACAATGCTTGGGGAGTATCATGCACCCTGACTTTGGACCATACTACAAAACTACAGTAATTAAAATAGTATGGTATTGACACAAGAGCAGTTACATAGATGAATAGAACAGAATAGAGTGCCAGAAGTAAACCCATGAGTATATAGTCGATGGATACAATGACAAAGGAGGCAAGCATATACAATGAGGAAAAGTCAGTCTCTTCAATAGTGTTAGGAAAATTAGACAGCTACATGCAAAAAAGTGAAACTGAATCACTGTATTATGCTGTACATAAAAATAAACTCAAAATGTATTAAAGACCTAAATATAAGACCTGAAATCATAAAACTCCTAGAAGAAAACATAGGCATTACACTCTTGAACATAAGCACTAGTGATTTTTTTTTCTGGATATGTCTCCTTAAGGAAGGGAAACAAAAGCAAAGCTAAACAAATGGGACTATGTTAAACTAAAAGTAGGTTTTACACAGCAAAGGAAACTATCAACAAAGCAAAAAGCCAACCTATTGTGTGGAAGAATATATTTGCAAATGATATTATCTCATAAGTACATGATAAGTGTCTAGTATTCAAAATATATAAAGTAATACAATTCAACACCAAAAAACACCAAATAACTCCACTGAAAAGTGTGCAGAGGACCTGAATGGACGTTTTTCCATAGAAGACATACTGATGGCCAACAGACACAGGAGAAGATGCTTAACCTCACTAATCATCAGGAAAATGCAAATCAAAATCACAATGAGATTATTACTTCATACCAGTCAGAGTGACTATCAACAAGAGGAGAAATAACAAGAGTTGGCAAGGATACGGAGAAAAGGTAACCCTCATACACTGCTGGTGGAATTGTGAATTTGTGTAGCCACTACGGGAAGCAACATGGAAGTTTCTCAAAAACCTCAAGATAGAAATACCATGCAACCTGGCCATTCATTCCATTTCTGGGAATTTACCCAAGGAAAAAAATCACCAATTTGAAAAAATAGAGCCCTGCTATGTTTATTGCAGTATTATTTATAATAGCCTAGATATAGAAGCAACTTGAATGTCCATCTAGAGATGAATACATAAAAAAGAGGTGGCACGTACAATAGGATATCACTCAGAAAAAAAAGAATAAAATTTTGCCATTTGAGACAACATAAATGGACCAAGAGGGTATTATGTTAAGTGAAATAAGTCAGAGAAAGTCAAATACCATATGATTTTATTTTTATGTGGAATCTAAAACACAAAACAAATGAACAAACAAACAAAAAACAGAAATAGATTTATAAGTACAGAGAACAAACTAGTCATCACTGTAGAGGAAGGTGCCAGGGCTCCAAGGGGGTGCAGACAGCCAAAATAGGTGAAGGGGATAAAGAGGTACAAACTTCTTATTATAAAATAAATAAGTCACAAGGCTGAAAAGTACAGCATACTTAATAATGTCAATAATATTGTAATAACTTTGTATGGTGACAGAAGGTAGCTATACTCGTCATGGCGAGCATTTTGTAATGTATGAAATTGTCAAATCAGTATATCGTACACCTAAACCAAAAAAAATAAACAAGCAAGCCAAGAACTCTTATTGCCCATAGACATGGTAATATCTACTGTGAAAAATTAGGTCAACTATGAGGACTCAAGGTTAAACATAAAAATCTCAATCTTACATATCCTTGTCATAATATTATCTTGATGTTTCCTAATTAAACTTATAAGGCACTAATTCTAATATTACAAGTTATTATATAAAAGAACATTTTATTATTCATATGCAGTATTTTGTTTATAATGCCTTATGAAGTACAATAGGGACAAAGTTTTCATAGTTGATCAAGTGAATATATACTAAATAGGGGAACATTCAGTTTCACAATAATATGGCAGGAAAAATCAAGGACTTTACTTACCAGTAATTTCAATCTGAGTGGACATTGCAATACGATTGCTAACAAAACTAATGTAATCTAGGGCTACATTTGTAGGAGTTTACAAGTCACATAAAGGAAGTAGTGGTTATACAGATTCTGCACAAAACATATCACCCAAAATAGTCAATTTACTTGTGAATTTTTGTTTTCATCTCTCTTAAGATACATGAACAAGGCCATCAGCTAATAGACCAAGACATCCCAGCCAGCACGAGATAGCCAAGACTGGAGTCCAGATATGTCTAGCACTTTCTAATTGATCATTTCTTTTATTCATTATTCATTAGTTCCTGTAGGCATTTAGCTTCAGAACAGAGATGCTTGGGCAGGTTCTCCAAAAGAAAGCATAAGAAAAGAAACATAAAGACATGAATTTATACAAATGCAAATTAATGAAATAACAGCAAATATCAACAGAGATGACACAAACCCCAAACCTTGTTCTTAAAGGATTACAAAGCTCTGTCAAGATTAGGAGAGGAAAAAATAAGGTAAATGTGCACATTAACAATTTTAGAAATGTGATTATGGACATGAGTAAAATGAGTTAAGGAAATAAAGGAAAATCATGAAAACTTAGCAAGCAATAAATCTAGTTACTGATAACAATAAATAAATTTCTAGAATAATGAAAATGAAGAAAACTGACTCAAGGAGGAAAAAAACTTGAAAAGCTCTATGAACATTAAAGCAGTTGAATCAGTGGTTAAAAAAAATCTTCCCATAAAGGCAATACCAGGTCTGTTTTAACAGATAACTTAAATCAATGTTCAACCCTAAAAAACTTCAACCTTCTACAACCCTTCTACAGAACAGAATAATGGGGACTCCTCCTCAAGTAATGCTATGTGGCTTGGTATGTTTCATGTCAAACCATGACCCAATGCTGGCATGTAAAAGAAAATACCTATCTAAACTCACTCAGGAAAGTAAATGCACATATCCTAAACGAAGCATGAACAATCTGAATCCATAATGTGTAAAAATGGTGACGCTAAACTGGCCAAGTTGTTTTTACTAGGAGTTCAAGGTTGGTTTAATATAAGAAAATCAGTTTAAATAATTAACCATATTGACTGAGGAAAAAAACAATTTATCTTAATAGATGCAGAAAAATAAATGGGTAAAATTCAATAATGATTCATGACATTTAAAAACTTGCAAATTAGGATTGGAAAGACCCTTCTTTAACTGATGAAAAGTATCTATACAAAAACGAATAGGAAATAATATAAAATGTTGAAAAAATTCTTTTTAAAGATCATGCACATGGTACAGTTTTCACTATGATAACTTTTATTTAACATTGTACTAGATTTGGACACTGCAGTAAGATAAGAAATAAAAGATTAGAGATAGGAAATAAATAAAACTCATTTGTAGATGACATTATTATCTACTTTGTGAACTCAAAAGATAATAATAAAGAAGGGCACTCTATATAAAATTAATATGTTGAGTCAGTTCTTTACATCACCAAAATTAGCTTAAAAGTTATTCTAAAAAGAAGTCCTTTATAATAGAAATAAATATTAAAAGAACAAAGAATTAAGTCTATATGGAAAAGCAAAGGGCCAGGAATAATCAAAAGGAAATCCTAAAACTGGAGATGATGTTTTAATCAAAACCTATCTGATATGAAGACTTAAGATTTATTTTAAAAAGATATGATGATTAAGACAAAGTGCTATTGATGTGAAAATAGATGAAAAGATCAATAGAACTCAACAAATAGCCTAGAAATATCCCATGTGTACATGGTGTAGTGAAAATGGAAATTTATGACTACAATTGTCACCTGGCTTTAATATTGCCCATTATATACCTTAAAGAGCCTGTTTGCATACGTATAGGTGGCAGGAGGTTTACCTATCACAGAGCCACCCATCAGGCATGAGAGTACTGGCCTAGGGGTGGGGTAGAGAAGAAATACACAATTGCCCGCCATAAGTGGTCAAGTGCCTGCTAGTCACCATAGAGACCTGCCCATAGAGCTCCTCCTGGTGCTAGGGAAGGGAAGGGAAGAACAGAGAGAGTGGTCAGAGTGAAGGGAAGCCTAAAGGGAAGCAGGAAGAAGCAGCACAGCCCTGGTGCTAGTAAGCATGAGAAAACAGAGGCTGGTGGAGAGAAGCCCCAGAGCACCTTGCTGAGCAGAAGCAGCAGGGAAACTGAGCCATCAGCAGGAGGCAGCATCTGGAGAGAGCAGAGGCCATGGAGCCTGGAGAAGCTGCATGCAGCGAGGCCTGAAACTGAGCAGAGAGAGAGGTTTGATGTTTGTACCTCCAGGTGGTTGGGACTCTAGCCCATCCTGACCTGCTGCTGTGAGAATAAAACTGGGTATGAGCTGCATTTAACCCCCAACTTGCCCTTGTCTTTACTTGGTCTCATCAAATTCATAGTGAACTTGACTATAGCGGTGAACCCCTCCTCTCGGGGCAACACATGGATACTTGAGAGAGGAGAGATGGAGGAAGGGAGGCAGAGAAGGAGAGCAAGGGAGCACAGAGAGGAGAGGATAAAGAAAATTGGAGAGAGGAGAGAGAATGTTACTGGCTGAGATGCTGCACTTTCCAGGGTTGTGTCTCAGAGGTGACAAAGAATGAAGCCAGAAGACAAGAGTACAAAGCAACCAGTAAAGATTTTCATGGAAAATGAAAGAATTCCTGCTAGCCAGAGGGGCTCCAAGAGAGGATACCACTGAGGCAGCTTTGTCTAGTAGTTTATCAGCTTCTAGGAAGGAGGAAATCCACACCCCCATGGACCTGATAGACAACTGAACTAATGACATCACAACTCATTCCTGATTGGCTGAAAATACAGTGCTTCATTTGCATAGGGTATAATCTTGCATAGGGCTAAGGTCTACCTACCTAAGTGTACTTTCAAATGGCTGGGTTGGATTGGAGCTTTTTGAAAGGAGGAAGCCCCTGTGATTGGCTGGGAGTGGCTGCTGGTACTGAGATGGGGATGGATGGGAAAACCTTCCCATTTTCCAGGCTGAATTTTCCAATAAGTGGTTTCTTGTTTACTATAAAGCCCTGATCTTAGTTCCCTCTGGCTATTTCTTACTGGGGCATGAATTCTTTCTGCCTGCATCCCACTAACTCCTGCCTCAACACTTTCTCAGAAGAGGTAGCTCTAACTGCTGTTAGGGAGATGGGCAAAGACTGCTCGAGCTGCTTCTTGCTGGCAGCAGGTGAAAGCCAGGGAACGGCAATCTGGGTTCACTCTTTGAGTGGCCTATCTAGTGGTCCACAGTAGAAGTTGTGAGGGACTGTCATGGGAGGTTTTATTTGCATCACTGTCTGGAGCTTGATGGATTCTAGGTGGGAAGAACTAACTTTTGCTAGTAGATTTAGGATACAGGGACTAAAAGTTATGAGAAGGATATGTATAATGTGGGGTCTTAAAAATGGTGCAACTCATTTGACCCACTTCATTAGATTGGCCTAGGGCTTTCAAGAGCCTTCGGTATTATGGCGTAGTCGGTTTGCCTGATCTTGTAGCTTTTGAACGGCATCTCATACAATGCTAGACTAATTGATGTAGAAACAATATTTTTCCTTGAAGAAAAAGGCAGAGACTTTTTCTTAGGTGTGAGGAGGTCTGGACCTCACTTATTTTGAAGAATTACTCTCTCTAGGGAGTCAATCTGGTCTTGAAGGGTTGAGATGCTTTTGGCCATGTGGTCTAAAGCTTTTGTAAGCTCTTGAGGGAACTTTGGAAGTACACAGTGGATGTGATTGCTCCTGCAACTTCGGCCCTTAGGGCTGCGGAGATGCTGAGGCCCGCAAGAAGCAAAATGAGGTGAATGGCTTGTTTGGACTGGACAGCTGATGGGACGCATTGAAGGAGCGGGATAGTGATGGTCTGGTTATTGGGCATAACGTCTGTCTGGGGCACTTGGTATATTAGGGTACATATCTTGGTCTAGTTGGCCTGGAAGCAGTGATAAGAGGTGGAATTACAAAGAAAGAGCAGTCTTGGTGTATTGAGATGGGGCTCAAGTCTTATGGATACTAGCCAGGAAAAGGAGGAGAGGGACTTGAGATCCTCCTCTAGGTCTAAGATTTTGTTCTCCCAGATGGAGTATTTGCCTGAAAGAGTGGCCCCTGTGAGTGTCTGATACCAGACGGCAGTGGGAAAAGAAGTCTAGGAGGTATGATTGTGAAGTGTCGGCTGGGAGGAGGAGGATTGCAGCAACACAGAGCAATTAGAATGCTAGTCAGCTCCACTCACACATGTACACTGAGAAGGACTCAGGACTCTGGAGTCATGGGTGCTTATATCGCTTAAAAAGATTTTTTAAGTCTTTTACAGGTTTGCAGGAATAGTGAGGCAGAGCGTCCTCCCCATTCAGAGTGACATCTGCTTTTTTAGACATTTAAGACTTCAATCAGAAGTGATATAACTATAACTTGTGACTTGTGTAACTTTTGCTGCAGTGGGAGTAGACAGAATTATTGTGTGCAGTCCTTCCCGGATAGGGGCAAGAGGAGGCCTGGTAGAGGGCACTGTCTTAACTAGGTCTAAGTCTCCTGGCTCAAAAAGAGGATTTCTTTCCTTTCTCTCCTGGGCACTTTCTAGCTTCTGAAGGGTTCATTGAAACTGGGCCAGAGAGGTGACTTGCTATATCTGTACAGCTGTCTTTGTGTTGAGGAGGAAGTCATTGGTTAAAAAAGGCTTACTATACAGCAGCTTAAAAGGACTGATGAGGGGTATTTCTGACTTGTAAGAGTGCAATGGGAAGGAGGGAGGTCTAAGGCAGACTGACTTCCTGGGTCATTTTCTTAGGTATTGTTTTAGAATCTTTTTTGTTCTCTCTACTTTTCCTGAGGATTGGGGAATCTAAGAGCAATGGAATTGATATTGTATTCCGAGAGCTGAGGCAACTCTGTGAGTTATTGTGGCCTTGAAGGCTGGTCTATTATCACTTTGCAGGCTCTTGGGCAGTTTGAGCTGGGGAATGATCTTGTTCAGTAAGGTTTGGACTATTTCCTTCGCTTTTTCAGTCCTGCAGGGGAAGGCCTCTATTTACTTAGTAAACATGTCTACTTATACAAGAAGATACTGAACTCTCTTAGCTTTAGGCATAAGGGTGTAATCCATTTGCCAATCCTCCCCTGTATGTGCCCCAGTCTTTTGCATCCCTGCTGAGGATAATCGATGGCTGAGAGAATTGTTCTTTTGACACACTTCACAGGAGCTTGTTACCTGTTTTATTCTTTTTGAAATCCTTTTCTGAGAAATAGTCTACTGGCTAACTGAGCAGTCCCATCCCTTCTCAGATGGAAGGACTAATGGAGAGTCTTTAACAGCTTCCACCTGTTGGCTGATGGCAAGAGAAACTTCCCTTCTTTATTTTGAAACCATCCTGAGGGTTGCAAGATTAACTTTTCCCAAAGGGCCATGTCTGTCTCTTGTTGGGAGTATTGGGTCTTGATTTGATTTAGGGACTGTTCCCAAAACAGGTGGGCTCTAGTGAGAGTAGGCTGAGCTATTTGTGCTGCCTCTTGGGCTGCATGATCAACCTGTCGGTTTCCTTCTGATACTTCATTTATTCCCTTCTGATGCCCCTGGCCACGTGTAACAGCCACATGCTTGGGGAGGAAGACAGCACAGAGTAGCTGGTCAATTTCATGATGATACTTAATAGGGGACCTATTTGCAGTGAGGTAATTTTTTTCTTTCCAAGTAGCGGCATGGGCATGGAGGACTAAGACAGCATATCTACAGTCAGTGTATATTGATCCTCTGTCTTCTGCTCACTTCTAGAACCCTAGTTAGAGCTATTAGTTCTGCTAATGGGCACTGGTTCTTGGAGGAAGGGGAGAACATGCAAGAATCTCAGTGACAGATACTATTGCATATCTTGCCCTCTGGGTTCCTAATTCTGCAAATGAGCTCTCATCATTAAGAAAAAAAAAGATCTGGATTTTCTAGTGGGGTCTCTCTCAGGTCCTCCCATGTCATATAAGTGTGAAGAATTACTTTCTCACAATGATGTTCTACCTCCTCCTTGTTCCTCAAGGTGGAATGTAGCTGGATTGAGGAGGAGGGCACGTTTTTATCTGAACAATGGATCTCTCTAATAACATACCCTGGTATTTAATGAGGCAGCTATCAGAAAGCCAGAGGCTCCCCTTACAGGATAATGGCCCTGTCATATTATGAGGAGAAAGCATAGTCAGGTCATTCCCGAGAATCGACTTTACGGCCTCGGGGATTAGGAGGGTCACTGCTGCCATGGCCCCCTTTTGCTACTGTGTTCAATTCCTTGCTTAACTATGCAACAGGTTGTTGGGCCCCGACTCGAGTCTGGGTCAGGACTCCCAGGGCAATTCCTTTCCTTTCTGTCACATACAGGTTGAAACTCTTTCCCGTTGGAAGGCTAAGAGCTGTGGCCTGCAATAAAGCTTTTTTTAGCTGCTCAAAGTCTCATTGGGCCTTTAGTTCTCATGTTAAAACTTGTGTATTACTGGCTTGTGTATCCTTGATCAGCCAGTATAAGGGACAAGTGATCTCCCCAAATTTAGGAATTTACAATCTGCAGAATCCAGGGATGCCCAGGAAGCTCCTGAGCTGTT
This sequence comes from Smutsia gigantea, assembly GCA_032199065.1. Classification (NCBI taxonomy): domain Eukaryota; kingdom Metazoa; phylum Chordata; class Mammalia; order Pholidota; family Manidae; genus Smutsia; species Smutsia gigantea. The sequence goes on along the minus strand of JAVSCE010022753.1, from coordinate 174,511 downwards.
TTAAAATTCTGGTCAGAGAGAATATAGAGATGGGTTTTATTCTGTTGGAGATCAAAGCCCTAGACCCTTCAGATGGCACAAGGTTCAGGTATTTTATTGAGAGCTGACACAATTGGGCTTTGTTCTGAGAAACTTTATATTCTCTGTCTGCCAGGAAATTGAGAAGGGTTCTCATTCTTTTCTAGTAGTCCTCCTCTGAGAGAGAACAGAGGAGGAGATCATCTACATATTGTAGGACTTGGGCTCAGGGAAATGAAAAGTCTGACATGTCCCTAGATAGAGCTTGGCCAAACAGGTGAGGGCTATATCTGAACCCTTGGGGCAGGATGGTCTATGTTAATTGAGTGGCCTGGTGGGAAGGGTTTTCAAAGGAAAGAGACATTGGGAATCAGGGTGTAGAGGTATGCAAAAGAAGCTATCTTTTAAATCTAAAACTGTGAACCACTTGGCATTCTCAGGGATTTGGGTAAAAAATGTAAGGAACGTGGATTGGGCACTACAGGATGAATGGGAACCACTGCCTCATTTATCAGATGGAGGTCTTGCACCAATCACTATTACCCATTGGGCTTCTGGATTCTTAAGATAGCGGTATTGCATGGGCTGTTACTCAGCACCAGAGGCTTTGGGACTTCAGATTGGTGATAATGTCTCTTAGCCCCTTGCAAGCCGTGGGCCTCAGGGGGCATTGCGTCTGGTTGGAGAAGTTGGCTGGATCTTTCAATCTGACTTCTACTGGCCGAGCAGTTTGAGCCCAGCCTATCTTCCCCTGGGTGGCCCACACATTGGTGTGTATTTCCATTTTTAAAGGGGGCAGGAGGATGGCCCAGGAGCTACCAGTATGGTGGTTCCTAGTCTAGATAGGATGTCTTGACCAAGCAACATAGTGTGGCTTTCAGGAACTGAGACAGGTGTGAGAAAACTAATAGATTCTACAGCTACAACTCACAGCATGTGAGAAGTGCTGGGTCAAGGCTTTCGCTGCAACCCCAGTCACAGTTGTGCTTATGGGAGACAGAGGTCCAGGACTGAATCAGAGGACGGAAAGGGAGGCTCCTGTGTTTAGGAGAAAGTCCATTTCTTTTCCTCCACTGTGAGGACTATCCAGGGCTCCTGGAGATGATGGCTTATGTGACGTGAGCTTCATGGAGAGACCCTGGGCCCCTTCGATCTTCTTGATCCATAGGGACTGGTCATCCTGCCCTTCGGGACCTTCACCCCTGGGGGCAGTGTGCCTTCCAATGTCCTTCCTGACAGAGGCTCCATGGGGGAGCATCAGGGCATTCTTTCTTGAAGTGCCTTTTATGTCTACAGTTGTAGCACTGACTCGGTGTCCTCTGGGGGCCTAGTTCAGAACACTGCTACCAAAACGGCAGCCTTCTTTCTGTCCCTTCAATCATCTCCTTAGCCTCCTCTTGCTCTCATTGTAAAAGACTGCCATGGCCACCTTTAGGTGGACTAGGGTGCTATCAGGCCTCAAGGCTAGTTTCTGTACTTTCTTCTAACATCTGGGGCTGATTGAGTTACGAATTTATCCTTGAGGATCAGGTTCACTTCCATAGACTTGGAGGACAGGTAAGTTTGTTTGATTAGTGCTTTTCTCAGTCTTTCTACAAAGGCTGAACTGTTCTCTTCTACTCCCTGAGTTACCAGAAGATCTTAGAGTGATTTAGGGGCTTGACCCTGCTTCCCTGGCGCCCTTCCAGGAGGCATACCTGGAAATGTTAATATCACCAGGTAGCCAACAGATCATTGGCGTCTCAGTCTGGATCATCGCAAAGGACTGCCTGGTGACGTGTGGGGTACGTGTCCCTCTCTCTTGAGTCCAGGTTAGAGTCTTGATAAGACATGTACATATCATCTTCAAATTTTTTGGCCACCTCTAAGGTGGCCTTGACTTCCTTACCCATCAGGGTCTAGTTCAGGATTAACATCAAATCTAAGTCCTGTCAAAGACATGAGTGAGATTTTGGAAGACTTCTGTATATTTCTCAGGGTCATCCGAGAGCCTCCTTAGATCTGCTTTTATCTGCCTAAGGTCCTGTAGGGAGAAAGGGACTTGCACCCTAGTGGGGCTAAATGTTCCTCCCGGCATCTCTTGCAGGAGACAGACCAATGAGGCTGAAGTACCAATGGGAAGCTTTGAGGAAGGCAGTGGATTCAGGGATGGGGGCAGGGAGCAGCTGGTATAGAATTGGGAGCAGCTGTTTCCATTAGGGGGGAACAAGAAGGAGATTTTTGAGGTGCTTCTCCTCCTCCTGGGGTTTTGGGTTCTGGGATTAGTTTAAGTCCTCAGAATTTTCAGGTTTAGAGGTAATCATAGCAAAGACTCACATCAATCCTGCATTTTCTGACACAGCTCTGGCCTGTCTCTTAGGCCCAAGAAGACCTGTACATAAGGGATCTCTGACCATTTCTCTTCCTGTCTGCAGAAGAGATCTAAAGGCAGGATGGTATTATAGTTGATACTTCCGTCAGATGGACAGGCTTCCCCATCTCCTGGTTGGTAATTGGGCCAGGCATGGGTGCAGAAGAAGATCGTTTGCTTCTTCAGGGTGCAGGGATCAAAAGCATTCCAGTTTTTGAGTATACATCCCAAAGGGGTGTGACTGATGTGGTCCTGGACTCAGTGTTCCCCATCTGAAAGATACCAGGGGAGGGAAGAGCATCCCCGTGTTCATTCCTAGGGTCACAAGGCATCCCCTGGCCTGTCTGTCCTCGAAACTGAAAGGACGTTCCCTCGCTCTCTGGCTCACGATGGCCTGGGGAGTAGCAGGATCTCTGAGTCTGCCCACATAGTTGTGCTTTCATGCTGGAGAGCCTGCAAGTGGACAGGTATTCCCCCAAACTAGGAATTTAGTGAAGCCTCAGCTAATATAGAGAGCACGGCAGGCTCTCTAAGAGTCTCTAGAACTTCGCACCAGGAGATGCCTGATCAGTATGCGCATGCGGGAGGAGCAGGAGGCCCACCTGAGTCTGAGGAGGCTCTGCCAGACAGGGAAGAGGGGAAGTTGATTTAGGAGAGGGGAAATAAAAGACACAGAGTTAGTTCCCTGGTCCTGCCCTGGCTGTGGGCAAGGAGCCAGGACCAAGCTGTCGTAATGTTTCGGTTTGGAATGGTATCATTTGGGGAATGGTCACAAAGGCTACAGGGACAGGATGCCTTTGGTGGGCAAAACATTAGATAGTGACACGGGTGACCATTTCTTGTTGGACATTTGGAGGGGGAAAGGAAAAGGAGGGACCATCCTTTTGCTGAGAGGGAGAAGAAGGGGACACTAGTGGCACTCAGGGTGAAGAGGCCCTAGGAGATGACACAGCATTAGCAATCCCTGGTCCCCAGAAAAGCCCGAAAGACCTCTGCAGTAACTGTCCCCAGTATGGATTGTGGGTCTTCCCATTCCATCTTTCAAAGCCTGTTCTCTGTAAGACAGGACACGTGGACATTTTTCTGGGCATAATCTGGGGCTTGGTGGGCAGTAGAGATGTACAGAAAGGAAGAATGGAAGGCTGTTTGATCGGTATCAGGGTGGCTTTCCGTGAGGAGCTGGGGGAGGTTGCCCAAGTCTCTCTCAAAAAAGAGGATACTCAAGGGAGCCCCTCCATAACTTTCCTCCACCTCCCAGAAGGACAACCAAGAGTAAAAGAAGGTGCCCCTTTAGATACCTATTTGGGCAGTTGTTGTCTGAGTTTTGACAGGAGACCTTAGAGGATCAACGAAGGAGTGGCCCCAGCCAGGACCTCACAATTGTCTGTGTCCCCTCGCATCCAAGGGGAGTCTTGAAAAGGAATTCTGACCCTTTCTCAGCTGACATTCCTGAATCTCAAGCAAGGGAGATGGGGATCCGCCAAGGGGAAGTCAGAGGAACCTCTCACCCGTGTCTTAAGAATGGCAGCTGGGCTGGTCCCACTTAGCTGACTGATGGGTGCCCGAGTTTGTGTGCCAGTGGACATGGTTTCTTAGAAGGAAAGTGAAAGAAAGATGCTGGTTGCAGCTGATACTCACCCCTCAAAGGTGATCCTGGATGAACTCCAAAAAGATGTTGCTGGCTGAGATGATGCACTTCCCAGGGTCAGAGGTGATGAAGAATGAAGCCAGCAGATGAGAGTACAAAGCAACCAGCAAAGCTTTTAATGAGGAACAAAAAGGAAATAAGTCCTGCTAGCCAAGAGGGGCTCCAAGGGAGGACACCATTGAGGCAGCTGAGTCTAGGAGTTTATAAGCTTCTAGGAAGGAGGAAGTCCACACTCCATGGACCTGATAGACAACTGAACTAATGACATCACTACTCACTCCTGATTGGCTGAAAGTACAATGCTTCATTTGCACAGGGTGTGACCAATCAGGGCTAAGGTCTTTCTACCTATGTGTACTTTCAAATGGCTGGGTTGGACTGGAGCTTTTTGAAAGGAAGAGGTTCATCTGATTGGCTTGGAGTTGCTGCCACCACAAAAATGGGAATGGGAAGACCTTCCCATCTTCCAGAGCGAATTTTCCAGGCAGTCATTTTTGTTTACCAGGAAATCCTGAACCAACTCTGGCTATGTCTTACCTGGGCCACGAGTTCTGTCTGTGTCCCACTAACTCCTGCCTCAAGCAGAAGGAAACAGGGATAACCATTAAAGGTCTAAAGAGAAACCTCCAGCCTCAGTATTGAGTTGGCTAGAAGAAAACTGCCTAGGGCTGGCAGAGGAATACCAAAATGTACAAGGAACAATTCCTGGAGATAGCACAGAGCCAATAATAGTTCATTTTCCCACCATCTAAATTGAAACATCTTCATAATGGAGAGGACATCGGGTAAAGTACTCAGAGTATTGACATAGAGAGGCTAAATAAGCCCCAGTCTGCAGGCTGCTCTAGAATCACCCTAACAGATCTTAAAAGCAAGCCTTAGAAGAAGTCTGCTTATTCCATCTAAGTTAACTGCATGCCTGAACAAAGTCCCAAACTACTTAATTAATTACAACAAAATCCAGCACCCAACAATGCAACATTCATCATGTCTGGCAACAAATAAAAATTACCAGGCATATAAACAAGCAGGGGCATACGAACTGTAAGCAGGAAGAAAGTCAGTCAATGGAAGAAGACCACAAAACAACAATAAAATTATGCCAAGGTACATCAGAATCAAATTATTAATTTTAAAAGATAAGTAGTATGTTGGCTGGAATGTAAATTAGTTCAATCATTGTGGAAAGCAGTATGGAGGTTCCTCAAAAAACTAAAAATAGAAATACCATTTGACTCAGGAATTCCACTCCTAGGAATTTACCCAAAGAAAACAAGATCCCTGATTCAAAAATACATATGCACCCCTATGTTTATTGCAGCACTATTTACAATAGCCAAGATATGGAAGCAACCTAAGTGTCCATTAGTAGATGAGTGGATAAAGATGTAGTACATATACACAATGGAATATTTTCAGCCTTAAAAAGAAAACAAATCCTACCATTTGCAATAATATGGTTGGAGCTAGAGGGTATTATGCTCAGTGAAATAAGCCCGGCAGAGAAAGACAAGTACTAAATGATTTCACTCATTTGTGGAGTATAACAACGAAGCAAAACTGAAGGAACAAAACAGCAGCAGACTCACAGAACCCAAGAATGGACTAACAGTTCCAAAGGGAAAGGGACTGGGGAGGATGGGTGGGGAGAGAGGGAGAAGGGGATTAAGGGATATTATGATTAGCACACCTAATGTAATGGAGTTACATGAAGGCAGTACAGCACAGAGAGGACAAGTAGTGACCCTATAGCATCTTACTACACTGATGGACCGTGACTGCAAAGGGGTGCGGGGGGAACTTGATTATATGGGTGAATGTTGTAACCACAGTGTTGCTCATGTGCAACCTTCATAAGATTGTATATAAGTGATACCATAATAAATTTTTTAAAAGTGACATAGATAAAGAGAAAATCTTAAAAGCAGCCAGAGAAAAAAGGTACAATGTGTATACAAGGACAAAGATAAGAAAAAAGTTTCTTGTCCAACATAATGCAAGCCAGAATATATTGAAGAGATATTTTAAAGTATTGGGAGGAAAAGAAACGATGACAACAAACAACAAAAACTATCAGTCTAGAATTCTTTACTGGGCCAAAATTCCTTTGACGAAGGAAAGCAAAAACAGTCTTTCAGAGAAATAAAGGCTGACGTACTGTTTCACCAACACTCCTACACTAGAAGAAAGGTAGAGAGTTCTTTTGGTAAAAGGATTATGATACCAGATGGAAATTTGTCCTTACAAAAAGAAATCACAACTATTAAAAGATAAAAAAAAAAAAAGGTGCTTTCTCCACTGATACCACCTACCACAGCCCCCAGGCTAGTTGTTGCTTTAGCCCTAGCGGTTAACACCATGGTTATTGAATGAATAACAAAACACAAACTTAAAATAGAATTCCAGGTACTTTTTGTACAAAACTTTCTTTGAAATTTTAAAAAGGGACACGTTCTGTAATAGGAGCATAAAAATCCTTCCTTCTACAACCTCCATTCCTCATCTTAAAACTAAAGAAAACAAAACCAGCAACAACTGGAAAGAGTTTCAATCAAATCTTGATGTAAAGCTTCATAGTTTTTCTACATCCTTTTGCAGTAAGACTTTATGTCCATGTCCCTTGTGCAGCTCAGTGGAAACCATAGGGAAACAATGAATTGCTGGTTCTGACACACTAGCCCGAGTCCTAGGAGGAAAAACCCCCAACATTCAGACCTCTGCTATTTGCAGTAGCTGAGCTCTACCAACTGTCATAGTTGTAGTCTGGTGGGACAGCGTGATGCCATTTCCGGACCTGTCATGGCCAGAATATTCTTTATTGCTGTTGTTTATTGTTTAATGGTTAATAGTGGGGAAAGAGCAAGGTGGTTGAGAAGGATGGGACCCAGATATTCATAGGGGGAAGATGGCATGAAGATGCAGGGAGAAGACGGCCATCATTAAGCCCAGAGGAGAAGCCTGGAACAAATTCTTCCCTCACAGACCTCAGAAGGGAACAAACAACCTGCTGATACCTCTGTCATGGACTAGCAAACAAATACTTTTTTTTCTTCATGACAATTGACTAAATTGTGCTTATTTATGGGAGGGGAGGCCCTGGTCAGTTGTTTCTAGTGTTCTGATCCTATGCCTTTCGCAGATTCGATGCCAGGGCTGGATCTCCACCTTGTTAGTTCTGTGATCTTGGGCATGTTCCATTATTTAGTTGAGCCTTACTTTCATTATCTGCAAAATGAGAATTAGAACACCTCCTCAGAATTGTGCAAAGCCTTCAGAAACACCCTTAGCACACAGAAGCTATTCAAGAAATGTCAGTTGCCTTGAGAATTTCTGTAGTTATATGCTGCAGCAGTTTGTATTGGAGGTAGTCTATATGTCAATACAAGACATTTGCTAAAGAGCACTTTGTCCTCTGCCTGTTTATTGCTGACAGAGAAATATCATTAAAAATAAAAATGGGCCATCACAGAGTTGGTTTTAGCAAGTATATAGATTATATAACTTAAACAGCTGCTTTGCAGAAATGTGAAAAAATTAAATAAGCTAGCCTTTTAAGAAACCTACAGTGTTTTTGCACTTTCTCTCAAAAGTACCAAAATAAAGCTAAAAGCATCCTTCGTGTTTTTCCAAGCAAGTGAAGTGATATGTCTCACAATTCCTGCTTCACTGAAGACCTAATATTAAAAAGGACTTGCAATTTCTGCCCATCAGTATTTTATTAGAGAAGCAAATTTTGTAAGCATAGTAAACATTATCAATACCCTGCAGCTATGTCCTGAAGGTGGTCATTAAGGTGGATCCCAACTCAGTATGTTCTTATAAAAAGGAAACATTTAGAGACACACTCATAGGAAGAATGTGTGAACACGAAAACAGCCCTCTACAGACGAATGATTGGACCCTAAAACAGATCCCTCCCCAATAGCACTTGGAAGGAACCAACCCTGCCAATGCCTTAGTATCAGACTTGCAGCCTCTAGAGCTGTGAGACAGTGAGTTTCTGTTATTTAAGAACTCAGTTTGTGGTACTTCATTATGACAGCCCTAGTAAACTAATACAAATAATAAAATAATTCTTTGTAAAAGTCCCATAATTTTCATTTTTGTTGTAATTTACAGCAAACAAAAGATATCTCTGATATCTAAAGAGGTTATAGAAACTGATAAGAGAAAGGCCAAACAGTCCAACAGAAAAATGGGCAATAGGCACAAATGAACAGTTCACAGAAAAAGGAAATACATGCTATTTACCTCAAACTCATACAGTGAGATATGTTGAGTATTCCTCAGTAAACCTGGAAAAAAATATACAAAGCAAGTTCAGTCTGACTCATAATGTGATAACTACTTTGAGAAATCATTTGTCATCTATCTGAGGACAGACAAAAAATGGATAGCACACTATTATGGAGACCGTAAAGAGACAAAGATTCCTATATATTTGTAGTAGGGATTTGTATTGATACAATCCAAGAAAACCAACTTAGAAATATTTACCAGCTACAAATGAACATATGCTTACATATTTATCTTCTGGGAATTGTTCCTACAAGTATATACAAACATGTGAAATGCAAAGTTATTCATTCATAAGTGTTTGTGATAGTGATAAAAATGCCTATTATTGAGAGACTGATTAAATGAGTTTTGATACATCCATTCACTTAAACTCTATAAAACTATAAATAACATAAATTCCTTAGAGTCACAATTAGCATTTGAATTGAAGTGTGTATGCCTCAGTCTACTGCCGCATTCAAGAACAGAATATTATCAAAGTTGCAAAATAAGATATTTTAACTAGAACAGCCTTTATTTTTCTTTCACTATATTATAAATTGTTATTCCTACTCTAGACTTTGTTGTAAAAATTATTGCTCTGATGTAATCACTTAATAAGTATTAAGTGCTGGGATCATGCAAGCTAAAAATTGGTTGGCATGCTTAATTAATCACAAGGATTTGAATAGGACTCTTACGTTTCCAGATAGTTTTGGGAAATCCTGTTATTGGCCACAGGGCCTGTTGGGGAAGCACAGAACTTACATTTTTATTCCTGAGGTCTTCTCGTCTCTTCCAAAGGTAGCATTTGAGTCAAAGCAGTTGCTCTCTAACCTTACGTTTTCAGAAGCTATCCCTCTATTAGCTGGACTGAGATTCCAAGTAGCTAAAATCCAACATTTGCCACATGGAAAAAGGAGCTATGTGATAAGACCCCAATCTGAAATGTGATGAATTATTAAACAGGTAGTTTTTTGGGTGATTGAAAATTACCCGCAAAAGAGTGTTTATCTCCTTGAGGCACATCAAAAGATAACGGAATTTAGCCAATTAGACCAACTGTCTCTTCAATGAGTTGTGACCTCTTGATGGTAATAGCTTATTATGATGATAAATGAACCCATCTCTCGAACTGAAGCCTGAGTACACACTTCAGCAGTTTCCTTGAATCATGAGGCCTTTCAACTTTAGATCGACAGCAGTGACATCCACAGGAGTGGAGAGCATGCATGACTAGACACAGATGATTATTTTATTCTGATGAATATATTTACAGCTATTTCCAAAGAAAAAGGACTTCCTTGTGCATTGTGTGTTCACACCGCAAATATTTACCATGTGACATTTCCTTTATTAGAAAGAAGAACTCCTTTCTGGTTACATCATTCTGAGATAACTAGGTTTTCCCCTTTGTGGATTTTTTTTTAATTTATTTGTTGTTTTCAGTGTTTGAATTCTTCATTCTTGTTGGTCTCCTCATTGAGTAAAATTTCAGAATAAAAATTTTTTTACACTGAAGATGTTTATAATATACAAATAAGTGTGTATGTATAATTAATTATTGTAATTCTATTAAATTTCACAGTTTATACTTGATGTGGGTTGGGGAACCACTAACAGACTTTTCTATTTGTAGAGAACTTTATGAAGATTGTTGGTTTAAGAATCATGCAAGTATAAATACTTTGGTTTTAGGGTTTTTATTTTAGGGAATATCAAAAAATATTTACATAGTGAAGTCTGACACCAGATTCCGTATTGTGCTATTTTTGGTTTGAGGAGGATTAGAGGGGAAAGGGTCATTTATTGTATTTATAATAAAATACAATCTTCTAATTCCTTGTATTAGACATATGTCAGCTGCCAATTTCCCAAATATATCTTGAAAAAATCTGTTGACCAAGAAAAACTGTTAATGAAGTTTCTGCAATAAGTAGGAACACCAGTCCCCTTGACGGTCTTAGTAGTGTCTCAGAAGATAATGATCAGAGGAGGATACCCATGGGTTTTAGGGGAAAGATTGGGTGATTTCAAGGTGGACCTTGTACTGCAGACAACTGGAAAGAGTTTATGATTCCATGGCCTTGGATTTATCACAAGAGTGAAGTTAAAGTCTTGAATCAAGTGTTGAAGGGCATGCAGTTAGTCTATCATTAAGCCAGTATAGATGGATTACAGACCAGGAACCAGGTTTTCTTGGAGCTGATTTGCAGAATTGTTTACAGTAGGGATTGGAAGGTAGGCTTGCTCCCAGCATTGTTTACCACAGGAACAGGGAACAGTGTTGACTTTAGTTCTTACAGACAATAGCTGTGTGATCATAGATAGTTACTTAGTGTTTCTGTGCTACTGTTTCCTTATGTGTAAAATGGTGATAGTAGTAATGTGGACTTCACAGAGTTAATCTGAGGATTAAATTAATCCATATATGGAACTCAAGACAGTGCTTGATAAATGATAAACACTTGGTATTTGCTATTACTATTAACTACCGCTGGGCCTAATTTGAGGTCAAACATTCCACTGAAGTTTCAGAGAGACTGTGTTTGAAGAAAGAGAGAGGAAAAGAAAGAAAGAAAAAATGAAGAAATAGAGCAGTAAAGCAAAGGGGATAGGAAGAATTTGCTCATATATATTTAAAGTTTAAGGTATTTTGATTTAGAAAATAACTGTTGTTGTCACTGGGCAGCCATCCCTGGGAGGTCTCTCCCTGCACACTAGGTGAAACCTCAACCTGGACAAGGGATGCTCTTGACTCTGATCAGGAAAAAATTCGAGATTACATTGAATAAGGGCCAGCAAGAAAGGAATTCATTTAAACGAGTAGAAGTGAATGTCAGCAGCCATGCAGGCAGTAAAAAACAAAGACAGAGGGAGAAAAGGGAAGTTTATTGAACTCCTGCTTTGTGTAGGGCAAATCCCTTGCCAACTCCTAGAACTGGGGTCACCTGGCATCCAGTGTCCACTTGATCTACACAGTGTGGGAATTATATCCCTGGCACCCCAGAATTTGGGGGTGCCGTGGAGCACTGGATGGAGTGAGATTGTGTTCTGAGAACTTCCACTTCCCTACTGGTCTGAAAGAAAACACAGAAAAAAAATATTGTGTTTAAGACTAGAAAGCAGAATGAAGTAGCAAAGTGACAAAGACATTTACCACCAGAGGTAGAGGACACCAAGTTTTTATTTTTGTCTCGAAAAAGAATTCAGTCAAAGTACAATAGGCTTATGCAGCAAGAAAGTTTATTTGATAAGACAGTACACATTCAGATGGGGGTGTGGGCAACCTCAGAGAGGAGGTGCACCTAAGGGTTTAGGGTTTGGGGTTTTATTAGAGCCTTTGGGGTATGGGTCAGTATAAGGCATGATGTATACAGGTGATTCATAATTTCTTTGAAGTTCTGTCTTTAAAATAGGGTTATTTAGATGAGTGTTATTTCAGATCTCTTGGCATTCTTTGCCACATAGGTTTGTTTACACTTTTGAGGTCTAGCTTTCATCCTGGATACAAATGTTACTTAATTGATTAAGGCGACTGGAAGAAGAGGAAAAGATTAAGCTAAAGAATAAACTTTCCCAGGCTAAATAGATTTTACAATGGCATAACCCTTGTGCATTTCCCTGCCCTGTCTCAGTGGGACCTCTCTTAGCCCAAATCTATGGAGAGATGGTCTGGTCCTCTGCCTTTTCTCCGATTTTCATCTGGGGCTGGGTTTGAAGTGATCATCGACCTCAGTGTTCTAGAAATAAGTCCTTTATAATGAAATGGAACTGGAAATAGCCCACAAGCAAAAAGCTTTGCAAGCCATTGAAGGTCCCTGAGGCTTTTTACTGCCTTAAGCTTCCATTTACTCAGCATCACAGGAAAAAAAAACAAAGCAAAAACGAACAGGGCATTGTTTTTCTTATATCAGGTGATTTTACATTAAGATGTGATGGTTTTGTATAAAACTCAAAATGCTTTATTTTGCTTTTTCTTTCAAAACAAGTATAGAGATAAAATTTTATTATGTTAATATCCAATCATAATTCTGCTCTTGATCAGAATCTCTCTTAAAACTTTACATAGGAAACAATAGAGCAACAATACCTGGCAGGTATTCTGAGGATGATGGGTAGAATACACGTTTGAACCAAGAAGTAGTTCTCCGTTGTGACAAACACATGAACTTTGTGCCCGGTGAAAGTTATTTAGGCTAAGGAAAATGCAAAGTATGCTGGAAATGAACCCCGTGACGGCTTGATCCCATAAGACTTAGCAGGGGGAACGGTGTTATTCTATGTCCCTGACTCTTGTGGTGTAATTTGTACTTAAAGGAGACATATCAGATTAAGGGGTGAGAAAAAGCCCAAAACTAACCCTTTCTTCTAAAATCTAGTCGTGTTGACAGCAGTCTTTTAAATGTGGTGCTCAGGCCCTCTGCATCAGACACATCTGGGGTCTTTATTGAAAATGGAGATTGTTGACTTCTTTTCTGGATTCACTCAGTTGCAAGATCTTAGCAGAAATAAGTGGGTGGAAATCTATATTTTAAACAACCTCCCATAAAGGGATTCTTTATCCATAAAATTTTGAGGGTCACTCTTTTATGATTACTTTGAGAAATTATCAATGGTCAATTAAGAATCTGTAGATGATTCCTGAGACTTAAAATTCCCAAGACTTAAAAGAAAAATTTCTATAGCATGCCTTAGTCCCACTTCAGAGGTTGACTTTCTTACCCAGTAATTTAGCCTGTACAAGGAAACACTAAACCCTTTCTTAGCCACTCCAAAATATGTAAATCCAAATCTATTTATTAATCTCATTACAACAGAAACACACGAACACCACATACGAATATATATATTCGAATAGGAAATAAATGAATCTTAGAAAACAGCTATTTTCTTTTTTAATAGGAAGTCTAAAAGTCACTGCAGTTAATATCTGGAATGTTGACACTTGGCAAAACAGAATATTACATGGGGCTTAGGGACACTTTCTGAATCTAGAAGAGGTTCCAACTCTTCCTGAATGTGTGTTAACAGTTTTGCCATTTGAGGTCTGCTTCTCACTAGACTTTTGTCGCCATTGGGCCTCAATTCTTCCTTGGTGAAGTTGGGGTGGGGGGGTTATAATTTCTTCACAATAGAAGCTATTTCTCAAACGAAGTCTAAACTACAGCATGCAAAAATGAGAAAAATGGTTCAAGTGGTGACAGGGCTGCTGCTGGTTACAGTAGGAGATGGGAATAGTGCTGGCAACAATGACTCGCAGGACTGGTTCTAGTTGTAGTGGATGACAGGGCTAGGAGCTTTGTCTACATTGCAAACCCATGGCCTCATCTGTGGTTTCCCCCTAAAAAACCTAGGTTTTGTAGAAACATGGTATGAAAACAAACAGACCAGAGGAATTAGGTCTCCTGCAAATTTATAATATTATGATTCTAACACCGAATAGAACCATACAATCCACTGTCTACTAACAATGAAATAATAACTCTACAAAGTATAGTGAAGTAACTGCATGACACCAGCTGTGAAGAAAAAAATTGTTTCTCAGCTGAGCTATTGTCCATATGCAGACTTGATGATGATATTTAAGCCCAGCCATAGAAAATGTGAGATGTGTCAGAGCTAAGCAACTAAAATGATTCAAGACACTGAACAGTTGGTGTTCTGCCCACATCATTTCTTACTAAGATTACAGAAAAAGCCACATAACTTTCTTTCTACCTCCAACCTCCCAATTCTTTATGTGCACACCTGATAGAGGAAGATGTTTATAAAACTCAAATGTGATTGCCTCAGTTGCCTGTTTAGAATCCCTCTGTCTTGAGGATACAGAGAAAGCCCTGAGACCATTCTGGCCTTGTAAATTCTGTTCTGGCTTTGTAGCTCGGGAAGGAATCCTGTGGTCCAGTCATTAAAATGCCCACATGTATTCCATGCTCTCTCTACTTTCCTATCCCATAGCTTCTTTTGTCTGAGATCCCCTTCTACCATTTTCCCAAGTGACTAACTTCTTTTCATCCTTCAAAATGTAGTTCAAGTGTTGGCTTCTATAGGAAACTTTTCTGACTACCCCTTCTCCCAGCACCGGCTGAGTTAGGCCTCCCCCGTGAGCTGCCCTTGAGACCTACCACCCACGATGCAGTATTCCTCCTTAAACTGTGAGCTCCTGGATGCAACTGGAATCTGTTCACCTTTGTACCTCTAGGACCTAGCAGATTGCTCTAGAAAACATAGGAGCTTAATAATTCCCTGTTGAATGAAAGAATTATTGCTCTCTGTGAATAGTAGTTATTTCTCTTTCCTTAGAGGATGAACAAGGGGAACTATAGATAGAATTCTCCTAAATAAAAAATTTTGAAACCTTAGAGAAAGCACTTGGTTGGAATTCCTTCAGACGTGTATGTCTGGATTTCCTAAATATATTAAAAAATAATTCTGGGATCATTTCAGGCCACATCCATTCAGAGCCAGACAGACAGCCTAAATAGTCTGCCAAATTTTTTTCCAGTCCTCAAATTTTATGAGCCTTAGCAGCATTGTTTGGGTAAAAGTCTTGTTCTTTGTGAATCAGGAGGAAGTTAAAATGTTTTGGATATTTACATGGAAACAAAGAATTTCAGAACTGGAAAGAACCTGAGCAGTGTTCCATTAAATCGTTTTCACACTGTATTGCATGTTGTCCTCTTGTACTAGGACAGAAGACAGGTCAGAACAGATAGGGAGCCCCTTTCCCTCTTAACCCAGAGTGGCTGTATCTGTTTTGCACGTTGAGAATACATGGAATGGAATGTGGAAACTGAGACCTTGAGAAAGTAAGTCACTTAGAAAAGGATATTCAGCTTCTCCAGAGATCAAACTGACATTGAATTTATGACCCCCTGACTTCCACTGCAGATCTTTTTCCATTTTTCTATGCAAACCATAAATATCAGTAGCTTATTTGCTTATGGAAAAGGTAAGTTAAAATAGTGACACTAGTTTCCAAACAACAATTTAAAGTTCATGCCATCAAATTAGCTTTCTCTTAGAAAGCAGTTACCTTTCAAGAAAATAAACAGATATAATAATATTTGGTCAGCTGTGGCTTTTAATTTAAATGTTTGACTTCGTGCTGTTTAGTCTGCTGGGTTTCAAAATATTCTCTGTGAGAGAAGTGTAAGCATTTTAAAGTGTTTCAAGTGTTTATTATGATGTCCTTGGTCTGGCTATCTTTCTGTCACTTTGCATTCCCTGAGCAGACATGACACTGCTTTGGCAGCACATTTTCCTGTAGAACAGGTTACTTTCATAATCTAAATTTTGGAGGTGGGGGGAGAAGTGACAAAGATAAAATAGGCCATTTTCTTCTCTACTGTCTCCATGGTATTGTCTTTTCTAGAATGTCCTGTAGTTGGAATCATATGTAACCTTCTCAGAGTGGTTTCTTTCACTTAGTGATATATATTTGAGGTTCCTCCAGGCCTTTTTATGACTTGATAGCTCATTAATTTTTAGCACTGAGTAGTATTCCATTTTCTGGATATACCACAATTTATTTCTGCATTCATCTCCTAAAAGACATCTTGGTTGCTTCCAGGTTTTGACAGTAATTAACAAAACTGCTCTAAATATCTGTGTGCAGGTTTTGTGTGGACGTAGATTTTTGTGTGGACTTAAGTTTTCAACTTCTTTAGGTTATATGAGAAAAGAATGATTCATTTTGTTAGAAATTGTCAAAGCGTCCTTTCAATGTGTCTGTACCATTGCACGTTCCACAAAAATGAGTGTGAGCTCCTGTTATTCCACACCTTTGCCACTATTTGGTGTTGTCCAGGTTTTCCACTTTAGCCATTTTCACAGGTGGTATTCACTGTTTTAATTTGTGATTCCCTAATCATGTGCGATGTTGAGCAAATTTTCGTATGTTTACTGCTATCTGTATACAATCTATAGTGAAGTGTCCAGAATTTTACCCATTTTTTAAAACTGGGTTGTTTATTTACTTCCGGAGATTTAAGAAGCTACTAGAGATACTGCTTTGCTACTCCATGCCACAATAATGTGTTTCTGAAAGATACTGGGCTACTGAGGGATATATATTTCTTCAGCCCAGCAGAAATGCTCAAGGCTGTGTGGTATAATAGCAAAAATGATGGAGCTTAATAGATCTGATTTTGGTTGTTTAGAACCTAACATTTACTATCTGTGAGATCCTGAATAAATTTTCTCACCACCTATCATTTGTCACTTTATAAAATGGATATTATAAATACAGCATCATAGAATTATGATTATTTTTTCATTTAATAATGCATAATACATCTGGTATATAATAGAAACTGGATACTTTTTTCTTCTTGTCTTCCCCCAATATTTCCAGAAAAGAGTAATTTGATTCAGTGTCCAAAATTATACGATAGATTGCAGTCAACTAACTGAAAATCTGGGGAAAGAAGTTTTGTCACTTTATTTCCCTTTGGTTCCTAAAAAGTACATATAGAGGAAATAGATTCAGTGGCTATACACAAATTGCTGCCTGCTGATCTAGTATGAACAAGGACAGTAATGGTTGACTATGCCCTACTATGCAGGGCAAAAATGAGCTCAATATATGATAGAAGTCATGAATCAGAGAGCAAATTCTGTTTACAAATGATGGATAACCACAAAACAGCTACAAAACAGAATCTCTGGTTATACAACTACAGTAACCTGCAGCTACATTCCGTCTAATAAACACCATTGTAGAGATGGAAACTTTATTGTTTATATTTTATGAAAACTGTTCTCCTTTATTTTCATGTCAGTATGAGGATAGAAGAATATTCTTGAGGGCAAAACATGCCTTTCAAACATTAGGGTTGCCCAGAGCATATTTGGCACATTTTATAAATATTAAGTAATCACTATAATTAAGATTATGTTCCTTAGAATGAGGATGGAGACACATCTTAATAGCCTTGAGCTACTTTTGCAATAAGTAGATTCTTACTTTTCTGGAATATATAATGAATAATGTTATATTACAAGTAGGTATTAATGGTTGGAATATAAAAGACATTTTCTTGGAATTTTGTAATAATCTGCATTACAACTAGAGGTATTTATTATGATAAATACTAGTCTGTGTTGAATCATGGAAGGATATATAAGATCCATTTTCATTCTTAATGGAAGTTATTTCACTTTAATAATACAGTGAGTATTAGTGCATAATAAAAAAGACTAATGTAAGGTACAATTCTTAATATTCTATTTATGATACATGATTTTTGTTGCATTAATTAGAAAACATGTTACAGTTATTGAGAATACTTGTAAAAGGTTGTAATTATCAGAAACACATATTACACTTAAACATGTAGTAAGGCCTTTGTTTGGAAATTAGATTTTGGAGCAGGAAAGTAAGCTGTAGAATTATGTTCTTAAAATACAGGTAAATACAAAGAGTGTGTTTTGAATACAAAATATATATTTTTAGAATCTTAAACCCATAAGTTACTTTTTTTTCATATACAAGTTCTGACATCTGGTTTCTATAATCATTTCATGTCTATAAAGTTTGTAATCATGTTAACCACATAAATGCACAAGAACACCAAATCATTTGGTCAGTCTTAGTGGCAATTATCTACTCTCCTTGGAGTTGAATTCAGCCTTTAAATTAGAGAAATGAGCGTCAACGGATGACCTTCAGTAAGACCACCATAGTAATATGGAGAGCTCTGCATTACTTCACCCCAAGAATCTTTCTCCTATAAATGGTCCCATAGTGCTTTCCATAGAAACCATCTGTTACCAAATTGTGAGTAAATTAAAATTTTTCCTCTTTTAAAACACTCTATTCATATTAAAACATGAAATGCTTGCTTCTTTGGAACATGATTGTTAAAAGATCTGGTTGAGACCCTTCTGAATCTTTTTCATAGAGAAAAGTGAAGACATATGTAAACAAATGTAGCGTGAAGAACTGTTGTCCTCTTTGCTTCTTAGACATGCACAAAGGGGGCCATTGCCGCCCGGAGGCTGACCAGCATCACCCCAGAGCCAGAGCTCTTGGCTCACGTTGCCAGAATTCACCAACATTCAGTCTTATTTCATTATTATTTTTTTTTCAAATATCAAGAAGCATCAGATTTTCATTGCCATAAGGGTCACGATACATTTTAATGTAAATGAAGAAACTATGAGTAATGAATCAAGGCTTAAAGTACTGAAATGTGAAGTGTTGACTAGATGAAGCTAGATAATATCTTCGAATTCATTATTGCAAATGGCATTGAGAGCAGCCTTGCTGTTACCGCCTATGGCATAGCCATTAACCCTTAATGTATCAAAAACTCAAGTATACTCTTTTATTATCAGTAATATAATAATGACATGCTAATTGAAATGTCTTATTTTACCATGAAAAGATTGATTCGTGCAGTGCTTTTCCTCCTCTAAACTATGAACTTCTTGACGGAAGGAACAGTATGTCATTCGCTGTGTGGCGACCCTCCCTCCTCAGGCCTCATAGCGATCCAGGCGTGTTTACTACATGCAACTGAATTGTATCAGTCTGGTTTTAAAACGTATCCAACATTCAGCATATTGGTGCCAATTATAAAGCCTTTTTTGAAAACTGTCTAAAACTTACTTAGTTGTTAAGATTCTTTGGGGAAAATGTGATTAGATGTGAACCTCCTCCACAATATAAAATAGCAATAAGCTCCAACTTAAAATAATGACTTTTCAACTTTTCAGTAACATTTATTAAATGCCTATCACAACTCTGAACTTTATGGAAATTGATTATAATACAGAAATCCTAGCCATTATAAAATTGTCATCTAATCATAGGTGAAATAAATGAGAGAATTATGGTGATCCAGATATAGAAAGCATTTAAGTTGCAGAAGAGATGAATTTATACTTCTAAAACATCTTAGTGGTTCATGTTCTATGTTTTATATTGAATAAGGTAATATGGAAAGATAATGTTTTCATTTGCAGATGCTTGAATTTAGATACATATTTAACTGTAATCATTTTATTAAAAGGCAATTATCTTTTATTGCTAAATATTTATACCTAAGGCCTCAAACTTATATATACCTTAAAAGTGGTATAGTGATAAAGTACCTGTGTAGAGATTTGCCAGTTAGTCTTCAATAATTTCTGGTAATTTGCTAGTTTTTCATGAGTTTGAGTTGACATCCTCATAAGGCCCTAAGGCATGCGTATCAAAAATACATGGGTAAAAAAGGCACTCTAAGTCAGTAGTCTTCAAGAACCCAGGAAGTGTGTGACCATGGGAGTGTATGTAAGAGGAACATTAGGACTTCTATATATTTAATTAAAAAACAAAAGAAAGAATGAAGGTTTTTAAAATGTTCAATGTATGGATTGGTACTGGCCTACTTGGTGGGGAACCATGCTCAAGATGTTCTGAGGGAAAAATTAGCATTTACAAGGTGGGAAGATTTATAATGGTAACTTCACTTGTTCATTAACTAGCATATTAGGAAATACTGAGCTTTAATTTTGCTCTCTTAAGTTGAGTTATATTACCTAGTTTTTAAAACAATGAAAACTCGCCAAATAAATACATGGGTTTAATATTTCCCTTCAAAAACCTACAGTGAAGATGGTACTGCCAATCCACATACAAGCAAAGAACAAGAAAACATTAATGCTCACCATTATTCCACATAAGAGCTTTTCCCCAGTCACAAAATGGAGTGAAAATAATGACAGCTTCAAACCTGATGAAAGTTGGTCAATGACTCACACACTGTCTTGCAAAACCAGTTTTTATTGTACAGAAACACTTTTGAAAGCAATTGGTCAGAAAATTCCTTTCATTTTGTGGCTCAAATTAATATTAGCCTATCAACCAAAACTACTCTTTTCTTTACCTCAGAATTAGAAAACAGAATTATCTACCTTTTTTCAGAAGTCTTATGAACATAAAATTTCAGTGAGCTTTGAAACTTTTTGTTAAATATATTAAGATGCCAAATTTTCCAAATGATTTTCAAGTGCAATTAATTATCTTAAGGGAATTTATTAGCCAAATTTCAACCAGAACCTATGATAACTGGGGGGGATGATTGAAAAAGGATATCAAGATTTAGTAGGCTCAGTCAATGATGCAATTCTTATAACAGGGCCTGTGTACTTTTTTGTGGGTGGTGTCTCTTTCAAACTATGAAAACTGTTAATACTAAGTACTAAAATAAACTGAACCTAGAAACAGACCTTAAAAGTTTAGTGCATGGTAATATCATTAAGTAGTTAACCAAAATTTTCAAAAATAGAAAAGCATATTTAATTGCATCACTTTTTCTAAATAAAGAATATTATATTGTTGGGTAAAGAGGAGTTTTATATATAAATAATTAAAATAAATATTTAAAAATAGTGTTTATTTTCATACTTGTCTAATGTTTGTTTTTTTAATAAATCTGTATTAATGCCATGGTACATTGTATAATGTTTGGATATATACAAAAAGTGTATAGATACATGTGTGCATATATATATATATATAATATATATACTATATATATATATCCTAAACCAAAAATTTTTACTGAGACCGGAAGCTCAGCCCCGCAGCTTACATTAGGTTAGAAATGTCTTTTAGATATCCACAGGGAGACGGTAAGATGATAATTGTTACAAGTCTGAAGTCCAGTGGTGGGGGTGGGGGGAGATCTGGGTTGAAAATTAAAAAATGTTTAATCATCCATGCAGATGTTATTTAGGCCGGAAAACTAAATGTGATAACAAAATGAGTACAGAAAGGTAAGAGAGATCTGAGGATTGAGCCCTGTCACACTCCAACACTTAGAGGTTAGGGAAGTGAGGAAGAGCTGGAAAGGAAGCTAAGAAGGAAGACCAGGGAGTGGTGTATCGAAAGCCAGTAGAGTTAATCGGGAGTGCTCAGCTATGTCAAGTACTACTGATGGATCCAATAAGTGAGGAAGGAGAACTGACTAATGGATTTAACAATGGATGCTACTGGTGAATTTAAGTGCACTTTCAGTAGAGTGATGGGGACAAAACATTGATTGGAGTGGATTTATGAGAGACAGGAGAAAGGATTTGGAGAAAGAAAGCACAGAATCCTCTTTCTAGGAAGAAAATAAGGGCACAGATGCTTGTACATGAAGTGGTGCCTGGAAAGTGTCAAAGTTCTCTTCTGTTGGCCTTTTTATTTGTAGAGCAACAGAAAAATGTTGAACATAAAGATATGGGAGGAGGATATTGGAGTTTTGAAAAGAAGGGAGAAAATAGCATCTGGAAGCACAGGAGAGAAAATGGACCAGGAAGTATTAAGGAGCCATATGAGTTCAGCAATCATTAATTTGAAGCAAGTTCAGTCAACAAGGTAGTATGTGTTTCTTCAAAAACGTCCATCTCTATAGTTGCAGGTACAGAGGAGGGAAGGAGCTGAGATTGTACAGAAAGAAAAAATTAAAATTATTCACTATGGAGTTCAAAATGGTAATGGAAAACTCTCAGGCCATAACAATTGCCCATTTTTTCCCCTCTTCTAAAATGCTATCAGTGTTTTAGATAAGACAAGTCTTTGTTTTTTGGGACTCTACCAGATATTAGAAATATTTAGTATCCTTGGCACTAAATAAACTATTTAGTACCCCAGACACCAAGTATCAGTAGCAGTTCACAAAAATTAAAATAACATTATGTGATTTTTGACAGTTTTTAACCGCATTGCATTTTCTTCTTCCTTGAAATGAACTTTTATCTACATGCCCCAAAACACAAAGCAAGTTTGTATAACATTAAAATACTTAGTAACATAAAAACCAAGGCAATCATCTAAACTATTTGTTGCATCCAGTACAAAATACACCGACATAGAAGATACAGGTTAATGTTTTCAAATTAAACTTTACACACAAGAATTTTTACCAATATTTTAAATAGTTGTCTTATTTCATAGATATATTAATAATAATAGCAACTGAAATGTATTGATAAGGTATTCATGTGCATGTCTGGGATGTATTCACATGTATATCTGACACAGTACTAATTGTTTTACCTGCATTACCTGATTTGAATCTTCACATAGTGCTCTGAAGTATGTGTTATCATTTATCTCTATTGTACAGCAGACAGTTTAAAAATGTGCTTCTTGGAGAATGGAGGAATGTTCTACGTTATCATAGTGTGGTTGTTCACTTTGCATCTGTATGTGTTGACATTTAATAGTTTCAGGCTGCTAAGGCAGTATTGGAGAATGCACCTTATTTTCCAGGCATCAACACACTTTTTTCCTTTGTCCTTTAGTTCCTCAAACTGCTCATGCACTTCCTCCCTCTTTCCTTTTATACTGATGATTAAAATTAAGAGCTTAGATTCTTTTTAAAAAAGAGAAAGCAAGCCAGTGGAACGTATGCCCTCCAAAATATTGCTGAGTGCATCTTAAACATTAAAGTGATTGAACTGCTTTAGGCAGGTTCAGAAGTGGCACGTTATTAGATATTCATGACATTTACTTATACATGAATAGCTGTCCTCTGCCTCTATGTAGTTACCATTGCTATATCAACACAATATTTCTGGAGTTCCAAATGCATAACAAAAAGTGATATAGAAATAATAGTGGTCACTAAGGTTCCCTTGATTGAGATTGCATTATACAGTGTTCTTTCCCTTCAGCTCAATAACCTGAAAAATATAGCTGCCTATTTAAAGAAGACATTTTCTTGTTTGGCAGAATATTATCATCATACAGCATATGTACAATATGGTCCTCATTTGTGTCTATATGTGCCAGGCTTAGACAAGTCACATTAAGTGTTATGTATGTAGTTCATTTTGGAGTTTAACTCTTAGTTTTGACATGATTTATATTCTAAGGAGATCTCAGCTTCTTCCTGCCCGAGACTCAGCAAAATGACCCTGGATTCATAGACAAAGTATATGCTCTGAGTATTGCTGTGTCCACTAGTGCTCCAGTCCTGTGCTTAGAAACCTGTCAGAATTTTCAGTGTAAGCCCTCCTTTTCTGGGTGTTATGATTTAATCCGCTCGCTCCTATTTCTCTATGAAAATTGTACAGCCATCCTGTACCCTTGAATAAAATCTATATATGTAAACTTTTTTTCTTTCTCCCTACCTTCTCCCCCCAAATATTTTATTTTTATTATTTCGAAATTATTATCACAGCAACTGATTGCAAATTGGAATTCTGAGTCTGTTGGCAGAGCTGGTGACTAGTTAGCCCTCAGGAATTTCTTTATATTGGTTGAATAATGACCCTTTCAAATATGTGTGCGTTCTAATCCCTAGAATGTGTAGATGTGTTACTTTATATAGCAGAAAGGACTTGGCAAGTGTGACTGAACTTAAGGCGCGTGAGGTGGGAAGAGTGTCCTGGAGGGCCCAGGTGGGCCCCACCTGATCGCATGAGTCCTGCAAGTGGAAGAAGGCAGAGAAGGGACTCAGGGTGATGTGACACTGGAGGGAGAGGAGGGGGAGGTCAAAGCCTGAAAGAGACTCTGTCCTTCATTCCTGACTTTGCATGCGGAGAGGCCCATGGGCCGAGGACTTGAAGGACCTCTAGGAGCTCGGCATGGGCTTTGGCTGACAGCCAGCAAGGATAGCGGAACCTCAGTTCTGCAACCCCAAGAACCGAATTCTGCCAACCAGCTGCAAAGAAATAGATTCTCCCCTAGAGCCCCCAGAAATGAAGTAACCCTGCTTTACACCATGATGGGAGCCGTTTTAGCTCAGTGAGACTGCGCTGGAATTCTCACCTGCAGAACAGTGAGTTAATAATTGTGGGAGCCTTCATTTGCTTAATTGCTTATGACAGGAATATGAAACGAATGCAGTGTGTGTGGATGCTTGTGTCTGTGGCCAGGAAAGGGTGGAGTTACTGATGCATGAGACCTGGAGGAAGCAGTGGGGTGAAGAAGGTCGGTGGCGAAGCCGTCACGGGGTTTGTCGCTCCTGCTCCCGAAGGCCTCTGGAAGCAGGTCTGCAGCCTCGCTTCAGCACAGGAGGAGGAGGAGGACCAGAAGCGGGGAGGCCAACTGCGACACAGGCTGCAGGAACGCCCGTTTTCCGCACATCTGACCAAGAGCAGGTTTGATGACCTGAGGAGTAAAAGCAGCTCTGAATGAAGCTGGTTCCCCACTCTGGACTCTGGCAGAAAAGTGATAAAAGATGTCTTAGGGATGAGAGACCAGAACCGACTTGCTCTGGAGATGGAAGGAGGCCTAAGAACTGCCCTTCCATGGACACCAGTGTCAGTTTGACTTCATTGCTGCCCACGGGCTTGGGGGGCCTGGAAGGATGTGCATTATGTAAAAGACTATACTTACCGTTAGAAAAGCCTCAAGTGATTGATGTCCAAATATTCATCCATTTAAATGAGGTACACATGATGCCACACATATAGATGAAAACCTAAAAAGTAAATCATTCATCTTAATATTTCTGCCCATACGCCTGTTTGTTATTACATAGAAGCCCCTCAGAGGGCACCTGGTTTTGCTGACTTTTATGAGTTTTTACTTACATCACAGAGTCAGGACGTTCATACTCTAACAAAAATGGAAGGTAAATTGAAAGAAGAATATACTACTGGTATTTCTTTTCCATTCTCATGTTGTCTTAGAGCTGTTTGGTGATAAGGAATGCATTAACATGAATATAGTTTAAATCGAATAAATTTTATGACAGCAACAACATGTTTATTTGGGAGGGTGCATTGATGAGCAGTTGCAAAATCAAAACTGCAATTTGTAAATTAAGTCATATTGATGTGAATGAGTCAAAGTTAATATGCTCATTGCTAATTATATATGTACTTTTATGATATTTAGAAAATTCAATTATATGGAATGTGTTTTAAATATTCAAGTGTTAAACCACCTAGGTCAGATACTAGGAGGCATAAAAATGATCACTGACTGTCTTTATGAAACTATATAAAGGAAAGTAAAATTTGTCAACAGATTCAGCAGAGTTAGTGTCAGTAGCCTACTACAAATTGTGGCCACTGTATTCGAGAGAATGAAATACAGTAAATTAAGTTAACCTTAATCAAGTTTATTCTAGACATAAATGCATAATTTTAAAAAGCTGCAAGTAAAATCTTACACATCTCTCTGAAATGTTAAAAAGATAATTTCATAATTCCAACTTATATAAGAACTTAGTTACTCATCTGAGCCTGTTTTATATTCACTATTGAATGCTCAGGTTGATGTGAATGACAAGCAAGAAAATTCTAGGGACTGGAAAGTTTAGAACCAACTAAATTAGAACAAAATAAGTATTAGTTATTTGTGGACAAAAAGAATGGGTTGTTCCCTATAATTATGCTATAGAGTAGACACAGTATGGGTTTTGTTTTGCTTTCATCAAGCCGTGGTGAGGAGCCACTGAGCCAAAGACCCTTGGGGCCTTGCTTTCTCCTGTCACTTGGCGGGAATGGGCACCACCTCTCCAGAAAAGCAAACCTCGCTTCATCCCACCTTTTCCATCCATGGACAGAGCTTCCAGGCTTATCTTTCTACCTTGATATAAAAAATTGATTGATATTTTTGTAAATTGTGCCAAAATAGAAATACATGATTTTCTTTGGTAAGTCACTAGATTTATACTTGCTTTGCATAGGACCAACAACACCAAGCTGTATGTAAAAATATTCTTATTGAATTATCTAATAGTAACTAAAATTGTTAACAATTTTATTTGGACAGGAAAAATGTTCAAATTTTCTGTAATGTCAGATGTAGCAAATAGACATTAGAAAAAGTTAATAAAATGATGAATGTGCTTACTGATGATTATGAAGCACATTAACATTTCTTCAATTATCATTAGCTAAATATAATGTAACTCTAAAAATGTCTATTATGGCATTAATTTGTTAGAAATTTATTATGCAAATTACTTTGCATAAAGAATACTTTGCATGTTCTTTTCTGTTTTTAACATCTAAAGTGCATTTAAAGTATATTGTCAGATTTTATCACTTTCTTAGATATAGTGAAATTCCCTGTTTTTTGTTGGTTGATTATTTGATTCTTAATTATTTTAAATAAATAAATTACGTGATTGAACAGGGAGACAATTTTTTCTTATTAGTATATTTTCTTAGAATTAGTTACTAATTAGAAATTTCCTAATTTTGTCTTATAACTATGAAACTACTCATACCATTAGTCTTCCCCAGCCCTTCTTTGTTATAATTAAAAACTGTGGTCATATGTCATGAATTTCTTCTTGTGCTTGAGGACTTCTCACTGCATATTCCTAGATAACTTTTTATCGATACACAAGCAAACGTTTGTACTTGTTATAGGCTAATACATGACTCAGTCTTTGAAAGGTGAGAAATGAGGATGTAAATGTTTGGCAAGTAAGTCTTACTGAAGGTTAAAAAATAAACAATAGAATTCTATCAATTTTATATTCATAAATAGGACCTATCCCAATAGACTATTTCAAAAATTAGTTTCACTCCAGACTACACATGCACACCCATGTGCACACACATTTTTCAAAAATTCTAAAACCAGAAAATGTTTAGTTTTCATTCTCTGACCATGGTGTGGTCAAGTATAAATTTAAGATAGTAAAAAAATAAATTAAAAGACCACTTAAAATCTTAAGAACGTGTAATAAAATAACTACTCTGGCAAGAAGAAATTAAAGCTACAACTATGCATAGTTTAGAAAACAAAATATCATAAAGCAAAACTCTGAGATGAAGTAAAAGTGTATTCAGGAGTAAGTCTAAAGTCCTAAATGTTTTCATTATAAAATAAGAGGAGGAAGAGGGAAAGAAGAAGAAATACATCAAGTAGCAAATCCCTTTCTGTCTCCACCCCCAGAGAGCAATTACTTTGCTCTGTCTATATCTTTGAAATCTATCTATCAATTTTTAAAACTCATTATATATTCAATAAACATTTAGTGACTGAATTAATTAAATTTAAAACAAAATTTGACCCCCTAAAAGCAATAGTGCAATGCCACTCTATTCTGTGTCTTTATTCATATAAAAATAATAGATGAAAAGATGGCACAATGGTAGCCCCCAAGAAAGGTCATTTGAGAAAAGCAAAGCAATAGAACATAACTTTTGACTTGAGGTAGCCAAACTTACCACACTAGCTACTTAAACCATATGGGACAATCGAAGAGCCTTCTATTTATCTATTGCTGAAGAACAAACCACCTCAAAATTAGTATGGTAGAATAACTATTTTAACATGCTTACAAATATTGCAGGTGAGGGACTTGGACAGGGCATTGTAGTGATAGCTACTCTTTGCTCAATGGTATCTTGGGGTTCAGCCACACAGACTTGAATGGTTGTGGGTGAATTAAATGGCTGGAGCCATTCACATATATGTCTAGTGCCTAGAATGCAGTAACTCAAAAGCTATACTCACCTGAGGCAGACAACTAGACATCTCGCAGATGACCAATATATGTAGTGTGAGCTTCCTCAAGGCATGGTGGCCTCAAGGTAGTTGGACTTCCTTCGTGGAAGTTCTGGGTTCCAGTAGAATATGTACCTAGGAAAAAAGGCAAAAGCTCAGTGGTCTTTTATGACCTTACATCAGAAGTTGCACACACTATTCCATAGGTCAAAGCAGTCACAAACTAACCGAGATGCAAGAGAAGAGACAAAGGCCCCAATGATACTCACTGAGATAAATGTCAAAATATTTGTGACCATAGTTTAAAACCATTTAACAAAATCTAATGGAAAACATGTTCTCCTTAGCAAATATTATCTGTGAACATATATAAAGACGAAGAACTGGAAGTCAAGACCCAGAATTTCTGCCATTATTTTTTGCAGTTTGGCTTAGGGGAGATCATATATCTTCTCTGGTCCAGTGTTTTCTTAATGATATAGTAAGGGCTTGGTGGCTAAAAAAGAAAAAAAAGTCTAAAATCCTTTGATGGGTGAAGAAATAAATGAAGTCAGTAAGCTTTTCAGTCAGCCTTTTCATATTACTTTTTGGAAATTTTTACTGCTGTAGACTCTTAAAGTGATGGGCAGTTGTTCATTTTATCAAACTATTGCTTTTTTTGTCATTGAATAAACGACTACAGTTGATCAGATGGCAAGGCCTATAAGTTTTCTTTATTATCCACTTTTGCTGAATTTCTAAGAAAAAATTAAATCTATCACTTGCAAGAGTTACATGAGGGGGCTTCAGCCTTGATTTTGGAGAGAGAGAAAGGTCAGTATTTTTATGTCTCAGCGGCCCAGGTATGGATCACCTCAAAAAGATGTTTTCCTTCTTCTCCCTCCATGGGAGAAGTTGCTGTTAAATGGACCAGAAAGCTTGTGAAGATTGCTGTTCCGTGTAAAAAGTATACAAGGTACTGCCTATTTAATTGGAAATGTTTTATATTAGGCATTATTAGCTGCAGATACCCTTCTGTTTTAACTGGTAACACTAGTCCCATGTTTTTCCACTTGCCATAGTATAAATGGTAGCTCAATGAGAAAAACTGATGAGGAGCCTGAAAATTAATGAGACATAAAAGCTTTTGACTCTGACCTTGAGATACTATTTGGTATTTATGATGTTAAATGACTTGCCTTCTTTTAAATAGAGAAACAGCTGGTCTGTGTAAGAGGGATGTTCAGTTCAGATTGAGACGAAAAAGAAACAATTTGAAAACCTTCAGAAATAGTATATAAAATAAAGTACATGCTACAAAATTCAGTGCAGTGTATTAAAGTTCACCGAATGCATAAATGTTGCCCCCCCCACCAAGTGTACAACCACTATGCTTATGTGCAGGAAGAAAATAAGTGTTCAAAGCTGCATAAATATTTGTATCCCTGTGAGAGTGTGAGAAAGTGTTTCATGTTGTGATTGATAGGACTGCTTTTATGCCCCTCTTTGAACTCTTAGCAGGAACTTTGGAGTGTCCTCAGGGTCTGTCTGTCTTTGTATGGCAGGAACTCTGTTTTCTTAGAAAATAGTAAAGAACACTATTTACATTCCCTTTGTTATAAAAGGGTACCTGTGGTTTATGGGAATTGAGGAACTTGATAGAAAAATTGCAAACTTTCTCATATAGTTTCTAAGAAATGCTCAGCTCCATTTTGAAATGTTGGTCATTATTTTTCCTTGACTTCTGTAGTTTTTTTTTGAGTTAGGCAGGCCGTAGGTTGACCTAATATATGTGTGATTGGATTTGTAGATTTTGGTGATGTTTTATTCTAGAATCTACTTAAAACAAAAAGGAATGTAGGGAAGACAAATCTAAATACTGTGTAGTGTATTAACTTGAATGTCATAATTTCTGCATAGTAGAGATTTTCCCTATTGAAGCAAGGGGGACTTAATTGAACACTTAAAGTTGTATGATCTGATAGGCATCAGATGTCTACTGTGACTTAAGTCAGGGAATTTCAGAACTGTAGTAGAAAATAATGGAAGTGCGTAGTTTCCAAAATGTGTTAATAAATATCATTTTCTGTGAATTTCAAAATAACACACTAAAATAAGCAGGAAAACCATTACAATTTGCACGTTAGAGGTGATAATTTTAAAGCTTACAGAGGTAAACATTTGTTCAACATCATACTTCCAAGAAATAATCAACAGCTGAAACATCACATCCAGTTCTTTTCACTGCCATGTCCTATGCTTTGGTTTTTGTTCTTAAAAAGAAAATTGTTTTAAATAACATGTCATCTGAACAGGGCTTGCTAATACTGAGGTCTCCTGCCTCCCTTTTCTTTGTGTTTTCTCTGTATTACTCTTCCAGAAACACCTCTAAATATATTTTTAAAGCATTCTTTATAAAATTCACTTTCAAATTGATTACGAGGACATTTTGTAAGTGCTTAAATTACAAATATTTGACTTCATTCAGATATTCCAGATAGCAATGCTAATTCCACTAGAGTCATTTCATCTGATAAAATTAATTTAAGAATCAATAATATTGAAATAGTAACTACCATATATTTTGGTGTTAACTCTTGTTTTCCCATTTCTACATTTCTGTTTTAATAGAATATACATACATATACACATATGTATAATTATTTTTCCTCCTTTTACACAAATGCTAGTATGACATACATATTATAAAAAGCACATTGTAGTTTTTATTTAATGAAGACAATTGCATAATAATGGATAAATATTTTCCTCCTCCATGTATATTTAAAAATATATACATATATATATGTTTGTACATATTATTACCTTGGTTAATTGTATTTTGTTCAGTGGATGTACCCAGATTTGTTCAGCAGTCATCAAAGAGGTTAAACACTGACTTTGTTTCTAGGCTGTGAAGTTCAAATCCTGGTTTCACCTTGAACCATATCACCTTGAACAAATTATGTAATCACTCAGTTCTTCAGTTTTTTTCATCCTTAAAATGAATGTAACAATAATAACAATATGCCTATTTCATAAGGCATGTGAGTATTGTTTTGAAGATTAATGAGTTACTATATGCAAAGCCACATTGCAAAGGATTCAGCATCTTCTTCATTATCATTATTAATATGTCTATTAATCACTATTGATGAACATGAGTCTATTTTCAACACTGTTCCACTATTATGTGCCTAGCTATATCCTATATGTGCAAATATAACTGTTGGATAAATTTCCAGAGGTAATATTATCTATGTCAAAGTGTATATACATTTGTCATTAAAACAGATATTGCCGAGTTAATCCTATGGATTTTATACATAGCACCACCAATGCCTGGAAGTATTCTTTCCCTAAACCCCTCACCAATGGAGTACATTATCAAACTATTGGGTCTTGACTACTCCAAGGAGTGAAAAATGGTATGGTATTTAAGCAGAGTTTTATTTTGTTTTCTTATTAGTCAAAAAAGTATATTTTTATGTTTAAGGAAAAATAGTATTTTATTTTCTGTACAAGCACTTAGACTTGCATTAACAAATCTATTTTGAACTTACTGAATTCCCAAAATAATTAGGAGAGGAAGTGAGGTAATGTTTAAATAAATTCTATATGCCTTGAAAGATGGTGGCGTGAGAGGTGAGATAGAGACCTCCTCCTAAAACAACATATAATGAAAATATAATTAATACAAATAATCCTGAAAGAGCAACAGGAAAGAAGGCTGTGTCAGACTACATACACCTGGTGAAAAGAGCAGACCTCACAGAACAGGGTAAGATACTAAAGCCATGGTCCAGCAGGACCCAAGCCCTTCCTCCATGCCAGCTCACGGGCCGGAGGAAGAGAAACAAAGCAGGAAGAGAGTGAAGGCCTGGGACTGCTGAACACCTAGCTCTGGAGAGCTGCTCTGGGAGCACGAACCTACATTGCATGGTGCTCCAGTGATTAGTGTGGTTGGAAAGCTAAGACAGGCAGAATACCTGGAGAGACTGAGATTCCAGCTGCTTGTGGAAAACAGGGATCCATATCCAGCTGCTCTGGGCGGGCAGTCTGAGACTTCCTAAAAGCGAAAGGGCTGCTAAAGGGGCAAGGATTGCACAGAGCTTACTGGTCATGAGAAAGAACAGATAGACAAAATTGTATGGGTGCACTGTGCCCAGCAGGTTGGGAACTTTCAGGATCTTCAGGTGCTCCATCCCTCTGGCTGGCCACACAGCTCCAAGGCCCCTCACTGTGATACGCAGCCTGCTGCTACTTCCTCCCAGCCAGCCGGCACCTGGCTCACAAACCAGCAAACCCTGTCCTGGCATCAGGCCAGCCACGGGGAAGCCCCACCTACAGCAGCTACAAACAAAGCATAGAGGCTTACACCTGTGTGTTTGGCCCACTGGTTCTGGCAGTGGAAACAGGCATAGGAGCTTGGAAGCAGGAAACAGCTTTTCCTCCCTCTAGGCACCAGCACTGCTCCTCTGCAACTCCGGACATTGCTCCAGGGGCTGAACAGTCCAGGGAGTAGAGCTTCTTGGCACTAGGGGGCACCACATACAAATATGAAATGTCAAAGGAACCTGGTTCAAAGCAAAATCTCACAAACCCCAGAAAAAGGGCCAAATGAAACTGAACTCACCAATCTTCCTGAAAGAGAGTTCAAAATATAAATCTAAACATGCTCATGGAGGTACAGAAAAATATTCAAGAATTCAGGAACGAATTTAGGATAGAGATCCAGTCACTGAGGAACACACTGGAGGGTTTTAAAAGCAGATTCGATACTGTGGAGGAGATATTACATGAAATAGAAATGAGGGAAGAGGAATAAAAAGAAGTTGAGGTACAGAAAGAGAAAAGGATCTCTAGGAATGAAAGAGTACTGAGAGAACTATGGAACCAATCCAAATAGAACAATATTTGTATTACAGGGGTACAAAAAGAAGAAGAGGGAAAAAAAGGGATAGAAAGTGACTTTGAGGAAGTAATTGCTGAAAACTTCCCCAGTCTGGGGAAGGAGATAGTCTCTCAGGCCATGGGGGTGCACAGATATGACAATACAAGGGACCCAAGGAAGACAACACCAAGACATATAATAATTAAAATGGCAAAGATCAAGAATAAGTATAGACTGTTAAAACCAGCCAGAGAAGAAAAAGTATCACATACAAAGGAAAACCCATCAGGCTATCATCAGACTTCTCAGCAGAAACCTTACAGGCCAGAAGTGAATGGCATAATATACTTAATGCAATGAAGCAGAAGGGCCTCAAACCAAGAATACTCTAATCAGCAAGATTTTCATTTAAATTTGAAGAAGGGATTAAACAATTTCCACATAAGCAAGAGTTGAGAGAATTTACCTCCCACAAATCATATCTACAGTGTATTTTGGAGGGACTGCTATACATGGAAGTGTTCCTAAGGTTAAATAACTGTCACCAGACGTAATAAAACAACAGTAAAGAAAGTTGAACCATTAGTTACTAAGCAAATGCAAAATTAAAACAATTACCCCCAAAGTCATCAAGTGATAGACAAAGAGTACAGAATATGGTACCTAATATATAAAGAATGGAGGATTAAGAAAAAGGAGGAGAAAAAAAAGAACCTTTAGATTGTGTTTGTAATAGCATAGTAAATGAATTAAATTAGACTGTTAGATAGTAAGGAAGTTACCCTTGAATCTTTGGTAAATTCGAATCTAAAGCCTGCATTGGCAATAAGTATATACCTATCGATAATCACCCTAATTGTAAACGGTCTGAATGCACCTATCAAAAGACATAGAGTCACTGAATGGATAAAAAAATAAGACCCATCTATATGCTGCCTACAAGAGACTCACTTCAAACCCAAAGACATGCACAGCATGAAAGTGAAGGGATGGAGAAAGATATTTCATGCAAATAGTAGGGAGATAAAAGCAGGAGTCTCAGTACTAGTATCAGACAAAATAGACTTCAAGACAAAGAAAGTAACAAGAGACAAAGAAGGATATTACATAATGATAAAGGGATCAATCCAACAAGAGGATATAACCAGTAGAAATATCTATGCACCCAACACAGGAGCACCTACATATGTCAAAACAAATAGTAACAGAATTAAAAGGGGAAATAGAATGCAATGCATTCATTCTAGGAGACTTCAACACTACACTCACTCCAAAGGACAGATCAACCAGACCGAAGATAAGTAAGGAGACAGAGGCATTGAACAACACATGAGAACAGATGGACCTAACAGACATCTACAAAACACTCCACCCCAAAGCAGCAGAATACACATTCTTCTCAAGTGCACATGGAACATTTTCAAGAATATATCATATACTAGGCCACAAAAAGAGCCTCTGTAAATTCAAAAAGGTTGAAATTGTACCAACCAGCTTCTCAGAACGCAAAGGTATGAAACTAGAAATACATTATGCAAAGTAAATGAAAAAGTCGACAAACACATGTAGGCTTAACAACATGCTCCTAAATAACCAATGGAACAATGACCAAATAAAAACAGAGATCAAGCAATATATGGAGACAAATGACAACAATAATTAAACACTGCAAAATCTGTGAGGTACAGCAAAGGCTGTGATGAGATGGAAGTATATTGCAATACAATCCTCCTCAGGAAAGAAGAACAATCCCATATGAACAGGCTAAACTCACAATTAATGAAACTAGACAAAGAAGAACAAATGAGGCTCAAAGTCAGTAGAAGGAGGGACATAATAAATATTAAAGCAGAAATAAATAAAATTGAGATAAATAAAACAATAAAAAGAATCAATGAAAGCAGGAGCTGCTCCTTTGAGAAAATAAACAAAATAGATAAACCCTAAGCCTGACTGATGAAGAAAAAAATGGTCTACACAAATAAACAGAATCAAAAATGAGAAAGGAAAAATCACTATGGACACCACAGAAATACAAATAATTATGAGAGAACACTATGAAAAATTACATGCTAACAAACTGGATAACCTAGAAGAAATGGACAGCTTTCTAGAAAAATACAACTTTCCAAGGCTGACCCAGAAAGGAACAGAAAATCTGAACAGATCAATTACTAGCAATGAAATTGAATTGGTAATCAAAAAACTACCTAAGAACAAAACCTTTGAAACAGATGGCTTCACTGCTGAATTTTATCAAACATTTAGTGAAGACCTAATACCCATCCTCCTTAAAGTTTTCCAAAAAGTCAAAGAGGAGGGAGTACTTCCAAACTCATTCTATGAGGCCAGTATCACCATAATACCAAAACCAGGCAAAGACACCACAGAAAAGAAAATTACAAACCAGTATCCCTGGTGAACATAGATGCAAAAACACTCAACAAAATATTAGCAAACCAAATTAAAAAATACATCAAAATGATCACCCATTATGATAAAGTAGGATTTATTCCAGGAATACAAGGATGGTACAGTATTCGAAAATCCATCAACATCATCCACCACATCAACAAAAAGAAGGACAAAAACCACATGATCATCTCCATAGATGCTGAAAAAGCATTTGACAAAATTCAACATACATTCATGATAAAAAACTCTCAACAAAATGGGTGTAGAGGGCAAGTACCTCAACATCATAAAGGCCATATATGACAAACCCACAGCCAACATTATACTTAACAGCGAGAAGCTGAAAGCCTTTCCTTTAAGATCAGGAACAAGACAGGGATGCCCACTCTCCCCCCTTTTATTCAATTTAGTTCTGGAGGTCCTAGACACAGCAATCAGACAACACAAATAAATAAAAGGCATCCAGATTGGCAAGGAAGACGTCATACTGTGCCTGTTTGCAGATGACATGATATTGTATATAAAAAACCCTAACGAATCCACTCCAAAACTACTAGATCTGATACCTGAATTAGGCATAGTTGCAGAGTACAAAATTAATACACAGAAATGTGTTGCATTCCTATACACTAATGATGAACTAGCAGAAAGAGAAATCAGGAAAACAATTCCATTCACAATTGCATCAAAAAGAATAAAATTCCTAGGAATAAACCTAACCAAGGAAGTGAAAGACTATACTCTGAAAACCACAAAACACTCATGAGAGAAATTAAAGAAAATACCAATAAATGGAAACACACCCCATGCTCATGCTCACAGATAGGAAGAATTAATATTGTCAAAATGGCTATCCTGCCAAAAGCAATCTACAGATTCAATACAATCCCTATCAAAATACCAACAGCATACTGCAATGAACTAGAGAAAATAGTTCTAAAATTCATATGGAACCACAAAAGACCACGAATAGCTGAAGCAATCCTGAGAAGGAAGAATAAAGCTGGGGGGATTATGCTCCCCGACTTCAAGCACTACTACAAAGTCACAGTAATCAAGACACTTTGGTACTGGCACAAGAACAGGCTCAAAGACCAATAGTACAGACCAGAGAGCCCAGACATAAACTCAACCGTATATGGTCAATTAATATATGATAAAGGAGCCATGGACATACAACAGGGAAATGACAGCCTCTTCAACAACTGGTGTTGGCATAACTGAACAGCTACGTGCAAGAGAATGAACCTGGATTATTGTCTGTCCCCATACACAAAAGTAAACTCGAAATGGATCAAAGACATGAATGTAAGTCTTGAAACCATAAAACTCTTAGAAGACAACATAGGCAAAAACCTCCTGAATATAAATGAGCAACTTTTCCTGAACGCATCTCCTCAAGCAAAGGAAACAAAAGCAAAAATGAACACTTGGGACTACATCAAACTGAATAGTTTCTGTATAGCAAAGGACACCATCAACAGAACAAAAAGGCATCCTACAGTATGGGAGAACATATTTGTAAATGATATATCCAAAATATATAAAGAATTCACACACCAAAAAGCAAATAATTCTATTAAAAATGGGCAGAGGATATGAACAGAAACTTCTCCATAGAAGAAATTCAGAAGGCCAACAGGCACATGAAAAGATGCTCCACATCACTAATTATCATGGAAATGCAAATTAAAACCACAATGAGATATCACCTCACACCAGTAAGGATGGCCACCATCCAAAAGACTAAGAACAACAAATGCTGGTGAGGATGTGGAGAAAGGGAACCCTCCTACACTGCTGGAGGGAATGTAAGCTAGTTCAACCATTGTGGAAAGCAATATGGAAGTTCCTCAAAAAACTAAAAATAGAAATACCATTTGGCATGGGAATTCCACTCCTAGGAATTTCCCCAAAGAATATAATTTCTCAGATTCAAAAAGACATATGCACCCCTATGTTTATTGCAGCACTATTTACAATAGCCAAGGTATGAAAGCAACCTAAGTGTCCATCAGTAGATGAATGGATAAAGAAGGTGTGGTATATACACACAATGGAATACTTTTCAGCCATAAGAAAGAAACAAATCCTACCATTTGCAACAACATGGGTGGAGCTGGAGAATATTATGCTCAGGGCAAGAAGCCAGGCCAAGGAAGACAAGTACCAAATGATTTCCCTCATTTGTGGAGTATAACAACGAGCAAAACTAAAGGAACAAAACAGCAACAGACTCACAGACTCAAGAAGGGACTAGTGGTTACCAAAGGAGAGGTGTGTGGGAGAGCGGGTGGGGAGAGAGGGAGAAGGGAATTGAGGGGGATTGTGATTGGCACACATGGTGTTGGGGGGATCATGGGGAATACAGTGTAGCACAGAGAAGGCAAATAGTGACTCTGTGGCATCTTACTACACTGATGAGCATTGACTGCACTGGGGTACGGGGGGATACGATAATATGGGCGAGTGTTGTAACATTGTTTTTTCATGTGTAGCCTTCATAAGAGTGTATATCAATAATACCTTAATAAAATAAATAAGTAAATGAATAAAAGGGGATTATCTGCTAAAAATAAATTCTATTTGCCTTGTATAGAACACAGATAATAAGTGGTACATGTTTCTCTCATTAACTCCTTATAAAAAGACTTTCAAGATAGTATTTCCATTTTCTTTTAGACTTAGCAAAATGTATACTTCAGAATTAATTTTCCCAGTCACTCACAGTCAATATATGGACTGTGATTAAACGTGGGTCAGTCTTATTCTGACACACATAACCTTTGCATTACAGACAGCATGCACACTGTTTTAACATGGGTGTGCATATGCATGTGCATGTGGTGTGTGACAGAAAAAGCCAAAGAGACAGCATGAAGAAGAGGGAGCCTTGGGGAGAGTATTTAAAAAGGTAAACATAAGTGAAGGATGAATCTCAATATCACCAGAGTAAGAGTGTGACACTGAACAATTTAACCTTTTAGATCCTCAATCTCCTCACTTATACAATAGAATAATAATAATAAACCTATACTACAAAAGTTTTGGAGATTAAATAAATTGATGCAAAAAGTGCTATTGAAATTCTAAAGCTCCCTGCAAATGTTAGCTTGCTTATATATGGCTCAATAATTGCATCCCCTCAATTTTTGAGATCTGCCATATTTGTGTATTATCTATAGCTTGCTAAAAAAAAGTTGGGGGATGGGGGGCATGGAGAACAGACGTTTTTGTCTCCAAACTTAAAAATCCAGTTCATACTGATTCATTGTAATGATATGGTAGATAATCTTGCTGTGGATGATTACAATTTTGGAAGTGTTTTACACAAAGGCAGCAATAACAATGATGAGAGCATCTAACGTTTAGCAAACTTCTATAAAGTGTCAAGCACTTTTATTCTAGATTATTCAATCGAATTTTCCATGTCTACTTGATGAGGCATTTACTGTTGTATCATTTCCATTTTTCAGGTGAAGACTTTAGACAAAGATTAAATCATTTACTTCATTCACACACAACAAATAATTGGCAGGGCTGACTATTTCCCCCATCTAGAAGTCTAACTCTAGAACCTGAATTCTTTATCACTATACCATTCTATCTCTCTGATACTGTCTATGCAAGCAGCTTTCTCTTAATGAAATGCGTTGCTCTGTCTCATAAATATCTTATCTCTAAAATCACAGAGCAGGGAGCAGGTGTATATAAAGCTATTTACTATTCTGGTGCTTTACAATAAGAAACTGTAAAGGGTCACCCAATAAGAAATTGTAAAGGGTCACCCTGAATTAACCATCTATTAATAAATTAGCTATAAAGTGTAGCATGATGGAAAAGCAAGATGCCTAGTGATATCAGATCTAATCCCACCTCTCAGCATACATAGGCATTCTTTCTCATCATCGCAGATAGATGGACCTCTATCTGTATATCTTCAGGGATATGGATAATGCAACCCGCTAGTTCATTTCATTTCCAGCAGTTCTAGTTATTACAAGTTTATTCTTATACAGGATCAAGAAATATATCTTTCCCCCACTTCCTTATGTAGGCTTTAATTCTGTGCTACAAACAGAACAAGTTTTATTCCTATTATACGTGATAGACTTTCAAACATTCAAAGAAAAAAATCATATTTTCCCTAAGTCTCCTCTTTTTAAGGTTGAATATTCTCATTACCTTTCCAAACTTCCTGCTCTGCTTTTAGACCCATCAACATCCTGGTCACATCTCTTTGGATGAACTCTAATTTGTGCTCTACTCTTTAAATGGTGGTGTCAGGATGGGTTCTGACTAACTATGACTGCAGCTGGGTCATTGCTTCCTTTAATCTGAATGCTAGGTGCTGTCTTAATACAGAGAGTACATTGTTTGCCAATATATAAGAACATACTGAAAATGTATTTGTGACTTATAAAATATGTAGAAGTGGGTACTGGAATTTACACTATTATCTTAGCATAAAGAAGCTGGCAAAAAGTAATGACCTATAGTTGCTGTATGTGTATAAATTTCTAAATGACTTAAATATTGTTTTTTCCTTTCAGCTACAGATCCAACTTCCCAAATGCTAAAGGTTCCTTATTTTAAAACAAATACATTTATATTTTGCTAGTCAGCAGTACAGTGAGTTCCTGTAGTAAGCTCAAATCACTGAAAAGCTCAAATAGACATCTCTTATGCTCTGTTTTTAGGACTGATAAAGATAGAATAGGGAAACCAATAAAGAACTATTTAATAACTGCCAGTCATCTCACAGGGATAGTACAGGTTGGCCTAGTTTTCCTGCCTCCTCCATCTATCATACATTGAAGTGATACATGGTGTGGAATTTGATTAAAATTCGCAGATATTCAGCATCTACTATCTGTCAGATGCTTATGCAAAATACCATAGGGAAATATTAAAGCAGGAATAAGATCTGAATCCTGTCAGCACTGTGATCACTTCCAGAAATTCTAAGATTTTAATATGCATTTACAATCATGAGATAACTATTATGATTAGGTTTTTAGTGTGAAGTGTGTATGTATTTTAATTTTGATAACTATCATTAAAACACTATGACTTACCACATTTATTGAATATATCCTATATACTGGGTACCAGGTAAAGAACTTTATGTGTGTTATTTCATCCTTAGAGCAAACTTCTGAGGTAGGTGTAATGCAGATAAAAATTAACTGATACTCTGAAAGCATAAATAACTTTCCAAAAGGCTACACAGTATTTCAAGGCAGAACCAGAATCCAAAACCAGGTCTGGGAAAATCTCTGGGAAGGAGCTTGGTCTTTTGTGTGATTGATATCTGATTCCTATAATAATAGATATGTCAGATAACAAACACAAATCTTTACCTGTTCATTCTGGAAGAAGACACTTGGATTTATTTTATTAGCTTGTTTGTTCTCTTCTAGGATGTGACTTAGTTTTCATTGCACCTTTGAGAATCTTTTCCTCTAAAATTCGTAACCAGCTTTGGTGTAATAAAATACCACCTACAGAGTTCATGAATTAGGGAAGAAGTAAAAAGGGAATAATGGTAGATCAATTTACCCTCAAATCAAAATAGTATTCTAAGACTAGTGTTCTGGCTTCTGTTTTTTTAGGAAATAAATCAGCTGCTATTTCAAAATAACTTATATTTAAATAATGTAACCTAGAATTAATTGTGCTTAAACCTACAGCCCTTCCAGCTCTATTTAGTGTTGTTGGAGGTATAAACATTGAGAATTGCCTGTGGGCAAGATGAAATCTCTGTTTATTACACTCTTGCTCCCTTTTGCAATAAGAGAGTAAAGATTATACAATACCCATATACTATCCAAAATAATGAATATCCTTATAAGACAAAATACTTAAGCAGTTAAGAGAAAAGGTAGTTAAAACTTTTGTTCAAATAGAAAATAGCAATGCTGTTATCTCTTTTTTACGGTGTTGTCATAAACTTTCCATGAGGATTATATATTTTGTTTTTTATTCACTTGTCATTTATGTGAAAATAGTAAGTCTGTTTCTCCTTAAATTAATGGAACTTGGATTAAAATGGGTGCTGTTATTTTAATCAGCATCAGTGTTTTATGCTATAAGCATGTAATTTTCTGTTTTCATGGCAGAGAACATCAAAAATGTTAAGCCCCAGTCAATAAGAAACTTATGTATATATAAAACCATAATTTATAGTTTACTTTATTAAGTCAATGTTTAATTATGTCTTATATGATTTTTTTTGTACTGAATATTTACACATAAATTAATCCAACCCACAGCAAGAGTACTAAATGGACTATTCCATCCAAACATAAGTAAGTAAACAGAAGACAAACAGCTGTTGCAAGTCCCATTTTTGAGTCTGCGCCTGATAACAAAAAGCTGTTTAGAGAATCTGGCTGCACTATTTATTCACATCTGGTGAGACTGTACTGTTTCAACTCAGTATTTGATCAGAGCATGTCACAAAGTAGCAAGTGGTTCTCTAAGTCAGAAAACTTAGAGGAAACACTAAATACTAACTTGTGTGTGGGATGCTGTACTGCTAAGCGCTTCATCATCTTCTGTATAACGCTTAGCAAGTCTATTCATGGGATATTTATATTTTTAAGTGCCCCAAATAGTTCTAAGAGTTTGTAGAAAAAAATACATGAAATAGGAAAGAAAACTGATTCTTTATTATATTTCAAAATTTGATCTGTCTGCCTCTGGACTTTGTGTTATGTAAGAATCACTAATTGTCTGGTTTTCAGTTGCCACCAAAAATATTCTTATCTGAGCAAATGTAACACCCTTTGCCTTGAATCGTAACTGAGTGTCAAGATATAGTTGGGCTGCCCTTTGTTTCACGGGACACAGAAAGCTTATGCCGAAGATAGGTTGGCATTATCCAAGTGGATAAACAATTCAACAAAAATTCATATGGGAAACTCAGACTGACTTCTCAATTCCTCTAGATATATTTCTCACAAATATTTAATTTTCCCTCTGCCAATCAAAATACTGTAATGAATCTCTTTTGGCATTATCAATAAGAAACATTGTATATAAATATAGAGGGAAGTTGTGAGGATTCAGAAAGTCATGGTGAAAATTAAGAAGAAGAAATAAGATTGAGTCGTTCCATAAGCAGTGGGAGGGCTGGGCTGCGAGGATGGTGCATGGTCAATCAGTGTCATGCTGAGAGGGTATTTCTGGAGGGCTGCCACTAAACTGTATCCTTGGCTCAGTGACATTCATATTTTTCATTACTCTTGGATACTTATGAAATTTAGATGATACGAAATACAAAGGAATGCAAAATTATCTTATCAGGTTGGAAGCAGCCAGTCTAAAAGGAAAAAAATCAGCAAGAGGAGAAGAAGGGGTGAGGTTAGGAAGAGGAAAAGAGAGATAAAAAAAGGAGATGGGTGAAGGAAAGAAAGAAGGCAGGGAAAGCTGGCAGAGGGGAAGAAGAGAAAGAAAGAGGTAATGGAGGCAGGCAGGCAGTAGGATTCCTCAAGATGTTCTTCTCTGGAATGCATAATACAGTCTGTTGCCTTCCAAACCAACATTTCTAGAGTGTATTGTCTCTGTTTGACACCCACAACTTTTAGTCCATTTTCTTTGCGCTAAAGACCATGTAAGTTTAAGACCTCCCAGGGGAGCTGTCAGTTCTCTAATTCTGCATCCCCCCACATCTGTTCTAGTCTAATGACGATCAAGCTTTGAAAGAAGAGAACCATGCTCTTATCTCTATGTTAAAAGAGAGCTCCATGAATAAGAGGCATTAATAAACACTTTTGTGGGAAGGATACATTTTCAGAGGTTAAGGCTTTAAGGGTTTGAAATCTAAAAGATGAACTACTTGTCCTTTTTGTGATGTAAATTGAAATTGACATTTTTGTTTCATTTATCTTGTTCAATATTACAAAGCCTTTTCCTCATTTGATTTTATATCCCTCCCAGAATATTTGCTCAGGTATGCAAAAGCAAATAGTAGGTTTTGTACCCCATTTAGTGGAATAAGAGTGATGTTCTGACATCAGAGAATCAAATATTCAGAGCCTATTTTATGAAAACAATTTTCCTCCCAGATATATTGTTCTCCACAGATCACCAACCCTTCACCTTCGATTCATATTTCTTGAGACTAGGGGGAAAAATAGAGAAAGATGCTAGAACACAAATAGCCTAATATTAAATACTTCTGTAAAGCTTAGTTCTGTGAATGACCTTTAGCCTTTTCCATCCTTGAGGGAAAAACTTTCCTGCCTCATTAAATTGTTAGTACCATGTGCTGCATGCACACTGCATTATTATGCATGACATAAGGTTATATATTGCATGGTAACTATAATGTTACTTGCAGACAAGTTGTTTATTTCCCCTGAAGGTAGAATTAAAACAGGTACTTTTGGGAAACAGCTACTTGTGTTGCTCTTTTAATGGGGTAAATTGGAGCATCGGTAGAGTGAAGGGTTTAGCGCTGAAGCACATCCCGGAGTGGATGGGCACTGCTTAGCACTGAAGCACATCCCGGAGTGGATGGGCACTGCGCCTTTCCTGGTGGTGGCTTCTCAATTTGATCTCTGAATCACCCTGAAGAGAAGTCCGCTAAATAGATAAGAAGAAGGGTAAAAAGCTAGGTCTTTGGGGATCCTTATGCAGTGAACTATTCTGATTAAATTCACTCTCTCTGTATTAAAAAGGAATACAACTTTCATCTCTGGTAAATATAGTCTAATCCATACAGTAAATATAAGTATTTGCCCCAGTGTGAACTAGAATTGCACTTACTTCTACCTGCAGAAAACCATATTTCTTCAGCTAATAGAATGATGGCAGTTTAGTTCCTAAATAGGGAAAATGAAACATTCTTTTGGCTGTACATGTAGTACTCTGCCAAATTACAGTCATCAGTGCTGTCCCCAAAATGGACTAATCTGAAAGTCTCAAAGGTAAAATTAATAAATTGATAAAATTAATGAATTGAGTCTACAGAGTCCAAAATTGTGGGAAATTAAAGTTATGCACAGTACACATTACACAACTTACCAATGTCAAGTGATATATTGTTAGATTTCTTTCATGGACAAGTTGGCTTACACAGATCCATATCTGTTCTATAATTCTTTAGCTTTCTTATTTGTTGTGATTGCCACTGACTCCTCTGCAGACTTTGGGAATGTCACTAAAAAGCTTTTTTTCCCTCAATCTTATGATCAGTGGGATACAAGCCAGGCAAAGAAAGAAAAACAGCATTTGAATTGTCAGAGATCTGTAGGAAAGAGAATTTCAGCAGGAATATTAGTGTGAGCAAATCTAAGTAGCAGAACACACAGAAGTGAAAAGAAGCTATATTGGAAGTCCCCAAACTTTCTCAATTTGTGGCACTCTTAGTGTCTCCATTTTTTTTTTCACCATGCCTACTAGACCAACTGAAATATGCTATTGCAGTTAGGGTTACAATGTAATAAATATTCATTTTTAACAACTTAGCGATTATGTAAAAACATAATGCACATATATTCAGACGTATTTTCTTTTCTCCATAAGAAACCACAAATATGGGATCTGTGTGCCTGCTGGGTAATATGCAACTTTTCCAACCCAGAATCAGATCAGACACTGCTACCTTTGTTTCCTGTTTCACTTTGATTTGGGGGCAGATACTTGGTTTTTATCACAGCATCCACTGAAAACTTCGCTTAATAATCATATGACATAACTGAAAATGC
Organism: Smutsia gigantea; assembly: GCA_032199065.1. Taxonomy (NCBI): domain Eukaryota; kingdom Metazoa; phylum Chordata; class Mammalia; order Pholidota; family Manidae; genus Smutsia; species Smutsia gigantea. The sequence goes on along the minus strand of JAVSCE010022753.1, from coordinate 129,808 downwards.
AAGTAAACAAAAACAGCTCAAAATTTTGAGAACATCCATAAAAGGAATATTATCTAATGTTAAGATTGTGATAGTTATGTGTTGTACAGCAGATACCTTGTATCTCTCTATTTCCTCCAAACACCTACAGTATCCCACAGTGCCTTTTTGAGTTCTCGGTAGTGCCCAGGGCACCTCTGCACAGAGTTTGTGAACAGGGGATCAGACAGATAATAGAAAGTATTGAAACTGCACAGAAACCTGAATGATATTGACCTCAGGGCCACTGGAGTTTCCTCATTAGGGAAGTGTAACAGAAGCAACAATTTATAAAATGTTCCCCAGATAACTGAATTCAAACACTTGATGAGGACCTAGTAACTATGATGTGGGGATGGGACTAGAAAGTTAGGCAAGATGCATTTCAAGAGAGTCGGACTGAAGCACTAAGCTAAGCAATAAAGTGAAAACAATATTATGTTGCACCTACGGTTTCCAATCTAATATAAGGAAATAAAGCAATTGGTTTGACCCAATCATGGAAACTGGGAAAATAATCAAGTTTGTTTCCTGGGTTGCTACAGAGAATGAAATTAACTGTGGGTATGTTGAGTGTCTGAGACATCATTAAACAATCACTCAGTACAGGACTGTTATGGGCTGTACTGTATTGCTCCAAGTTCATGTTGAAGTGCTAACCACTAGAACATCAGGATGTGACCATAGCTGTAGAAAAGATCTTTAAAGAGGTAATTAAGTTAAAGTGAGGTAATTAGGAATTAGGGTGGACCATAATCCAATGTGACTGGTATCCTTATAAGAGGAGGAAATAAGGACACAGAGAGACAGAGAAGGAAAACCACATGAGGACACAGGGCAAAGGTGGCTATCTGCAAGTCACAGTGGGAGGTCTCAGAAGAAACCAACCCTGCTGGCTCCTTGATCCTAGATTTCTGTTGGTTAAGCTACCCAGTCTCTGGTACTGTGTTATGGCAGCATGAGCAAATTAATATAGGCACACAGCACAGGCATTAACATAGTTCAATCCATGAGAGAGGAATTGAAAATAAAGATAACCAGAAAGGGAGTAAGAGTCTTGGAGCATCCATATACTGAATACAGACTAAGAAAGGAAAACCAATCTATAAATGAAACAGAGGTATGACCAGCAGGGGAAGCAGTGTCAGGAAAGTTTAGTGCAACAGAAGACAAAGGAATCAAGAATCTTCAGAGCTATTACATGTCACATAATGATTAAGAATTAAACCGAACAAAAGGTCCATTGGTGGTTACTAGATAGAATTGATAAATGACCTTTCAAGAAACACCTTTAATAGAGTACTGAGGGTGGAAGATAGGTTGCAGTAGAAAAGTAAGAAAGGATGGATCAGTAGGAATAAAGAAAATGGGTGTAATACCTCATATGTCAGAGTTTGGCAATGAAACTAATAAATAACCATAGATAATAGCTAGAGGAAACAATAGGGTCAGCTGATGATTGGCAGCACGGAGCACATTAGATTTGTTGGAGAGAGTGAAGGTTGGAAAACTGAAGGGTTTATAGGAGAATGGGAAGCAAGGACTCTGAGGAGCCAGGTGAAGATAGCATTTGGCATACAGAGCTGGAGACAGATGTAGAAGAGGCAGAGGATTCTTCATTCAAAGCTTAGGAAAGGACAGTCTACACTGTGAATATTCTCAGAGCTTTCTGACCCCCAAAAAATATGCCTCAGAAAAGAAGGTGATGTCCTACAGCTAACTAATTACAAAGACTTTCATACAATATAATATGCTTTTTGAGGAAGACACATTAAGCTGGAAAAAACACTGGGAAATGTTTGGTTTTACTGCTTATAAAAAGATTACTTTACCGAGTTGAAGAAAAAATAAATGCAAAAGAATTTAATTGGGAATAAATCATTATTCCTATGGGTACAACCTCTAAATTGTGGAATAATATCTTAAGAAGTTTTTAAAAATTTCTTAAGTACTTGACTAAGTAGTTATATAGAGGTGATCATAAATATACACCTTTAGGGTGGATGAAAAAGGCAATGATTCTAATATTATTGAAATGGGTATTACAGAAATGGCTTGGGGAAAACATCTGGTAACAGTATCACATATCTTTTAAAAATTGTGTTTTTCACATCACTTCAGTGGAAGAAAAGTGGATGCATTCGTGAAAATTGTTAGATGATTCAAAAACTGGTTCTAAAAATGCCAAAACATGGTTATCAAAGATGCATTAAAGAATTGGGAAAAAATTTGCTTGTATGTGACTGAAAATGCAATTTTTCATTTTTATTGCTATTATTATAATAAGGCTTCAGGAGAATAGGTTGAATTAATTCTGTTCCTTAGTTCATGTTTTCTATTATAATTAACCTACATAAGGCCCCTCTCTTTTTCTACATAGTTATTTATTTGTTTTTACCCCGTTTCTACCCTCATTCTTCTCTCATGTTATGTCATTTTATATACTATATGACCTTATAGCTGTTGTAAGTAGGTACGGAAACAAATGACATATTGTAACAAATCAAATATTTTCTATTTCATCTAAAGTAAAAGCTTCAATATTCAAATTATATGTGTTGGTTCTTTTTATTGGCAAAATGGGAATTACTTCTAATTTCAAGTTCCTTATATTTGGATGTACATGGTAATTTCTTGATTTAAATTTCTTAAATTATGAATTTAAGTTGACCTTTTCCTTTTTTTTTAGGTAAGCATATTCCAGAAAAAGAAAAACATGTAATCCCTAAATTGTAAATAATCAAAATATATTTGCTCCAAAGTTTTGCAACATTATAGATTCATGTCCCAATATCCTTCCCAAAAACTCTTCCTACCTCTAACTAAATATTTTTATAAATTTAGAAAATTCTAAATAGTTTAATCCTCTTTTAAATGTATAAAGCATTCTTTTCTGCTGCGTTTCTAGATTCCACTCATTGAGAACATGTCTGGCTGATTTTGAACAAGCATGCTATGTGATATTTTGATGCTTATCTTAATAGAACCAAAAACCTTTCGTATAGATTCACCCCTCATTACTCACAATAATGCCAAGTACTATAGTTGAGGCAGATATTTATTATTTTATGTATGAAAAAGCATTAGGAATATTTCTCAGTGGAACAGGGGAATAAAAGTTTTCTGGATTTTAGTTCCTTATAGTGCATTGCCAGGAATTGCTCTGTGGTCAGGGTCTGCTGTGAGAGGCCCCAGAGAGCCAACGGCTGCAAAGCTGGGTCCCTGCTTGCCGGCACGGAGGAAACAGCAGAATACAAATCAGCTTTGTTTTATGAATGTTTTTATTTACAATGCTGGAGTGGAATTTTTTAAAAAGGGCTGCTGCATTTGCATTGAACCTGTCACTCAAACTCCAGTGTTGATTTCTGTCCTATAAATGATCTTGCTTTCCTATTTTTTTTTCCTTTCTACAAGGTTACTGTCAATGTCAGAAGATGAAAACCTCAAGCATCCATTTTGTGGGGTTTGGCATGCATATTGGAAGGGAAGAGTTAGTTTAATGAAAATGAATAATAATATTTGTTCAAACTAAGTATACGTGATTATACAGGGGAAACAATCTTCTTTAGGAAATTTGATTGAATTTTATCATAATATAAAATTTGCTGCTATTTTTTTATTTTTCTTTGACCAAAAACATTTTCAGCTTAGCTTATAGTCTATGTAAAGTCACTGTCAAATGGAGTGATGTCTTTGTTGAAAACATTCAGATCCTCAGGAAGTGAGTGACCCTCAGGGATGGGTAGAAATCTCCCATTCTCCAAAATCTTCTGACAAAGATCCTTCTCTGTTTGGAAATTGTAAAGCTCAAGCTCCAGACTAAAAAAATGACAGTAGGGGCTGTGTTTAGTTTCATGGAACTTAACCTATTTCAGTAAGCCTGCAACACTGGGGAAAATAATACATGAATTTATATTTGTGTCAGGCTCGCTCTTGATGGCAAGGTTCATATAAATGTTTCTCCTAAAGAATCGTCTGTCATTCTCACTCTGTACCCGTGATTTCTGCTTCTTCTAAATCCTGCCCTCCAGACTATTTTAAAATAATAAGTAAAATATGACTTACTGGCCCATCTCGTGTCCTGTAATGATTATACATCTCCTCTTTTGTAGCTCACAGCAGCTGGAGGACAATTGGCATTTACCATATCATATGACCTCAAAGAAGAGGAAGAAGATAGAGAACACATACTACGGTTTATGATTATCCTAGAGGTAGAGTGTGGAAAGGGTTGTTTATGTTCTACCATTTTAAATTCTTATTTGAGGTTATTCCTTGGTTTGGCATTAATTTACATACTACTATAGAAAAACAAAATATTTGGGGAATTTTTTATGCCATCCTTATGTTTCACCCTGAGACAAATGAGGTCATCTGAGTATATTCATTGGGTTCCAATGATAAAGGAGACTTATAGACAAGATTTGGAATTTAAATTTTTAAAAATGACCAAGTTCCTAAGAATGTTAAGTATGGTGAAAGTGTTTAGGCAAATACTGATTCACATAGTTGTATTTTTTTCCATCTAGCCTTTCAAGAAGATTTTTATCACCTGCTTCTTTTTTTAAATCAGGCAGATGTAAATGAAAAAGGGGACTTGCTAATTTAGATGTAGTTAAATTTTGGTTTTAAAACTCCTATATAGGTAAGAAAGATGTAGAAGAAACTGCTCTCAGGATTTGGAGGGACATAGGCCATTCCAACATGCTGGAAGCCTAAAGTTATTTTAGAAGACTTAAAGTTATCTTACCTTCTCTCACCCTTTGCCATGCCCTCCCTTTTGCATAATGGACCCCCTCCCCACACCACTCACACATGCTCAAAGGCACACTTACATGCGTAAGCTTATGATTCCAAATGGGTCTTTGTTGATTTTGCCCCAAGCTCTGTTGTTTTTTGTCTTGAAGCTTTCATGCATGTGAAGCAATGACAAAATTCTTTCCCCCAAATAAATATTCTCAACTTAAGACAAAGTGGTCTGGATGATGTGTATCGTGTGTGTGTGTGTGTGTGTGTGTGTGTGTGTGTGTGTGTGTGTGTGTTTGTCTATCAAACTAGAAGTAAATCTTGGAATTCCTTTGAGATAAAAGGAGTTCTCTAAATGTAATATTTTGAGAAGCTATGTATGATTCATATGAATGAGCTATGAAGGATAACCTAAATGACATAGGTCAGTCAATATATTCCATTATGATACCATTATCCTATTGTGATCATTAGACTACAGGGTTTATTCTTGTTTTTTTTTCCCCATATAGAAGAGTTCCTTAAAGTAGTAGCTTGTTACTCTCTTCTAGGTTTTCTTTTCTATTTTCCTATACCACTCACATTCACCATAAAATAATATACTTGAAATAAACAATTTTTGTGCACTTGTATAAAATCAAGGTATTTTAATCACATACATGTAAGAGTTGCTAGGTTTCTATTACTTCACTGAATGGAGGAAGAAAGGTCATGCACGGCCAAGCTTATACTTTGTAAAGCATCTGGTTAAGGCTGAATAGCAAATTGCCTTCTCTGTCTTTCATATATACCAGAAATATGCTGAATGACAGGAAATACCAAACTGGAATTAAAACCTACTAAATAATCTAAAAAGTGTAAAACCCACATGTGGATACTTTTTACCCTTTTCTAAACCTTCTTTCCACAGTTTTACCTTTTTATGCTTTCTTTTGCCCTTTAGGGAAATGATTTGAGAATCAGCACAGCCCAGGAGGAGGTGTATCTACAGCCGTCTGAAGAACATATCCATGTATTGTCACTTAAAGAAGAATTATTTGTCATACATGGTACAAATTTACCAGTCAGTAGAAAAGAGTTTATGATTGTGCTTGAGAATTTAAAGAGACTCCTCATTCAAATCTCAGACAGCCTTGGGATGGACGCCATCTTCAGGTAAACTCAGGAACTGCGTCTCCCGGTGCGGACACGTTTCCCTTGGGGCAAACATGCATGTGACTTTGAAGATCTATAGAGTTTGTTGTCTTCAAATAGTAGATAAGAATACAGCACTGGTTTTCTGAAAAGTGCTTCTACTAAAGCTTTAAAATTTTAAATACCCAGATTGAATTTCTTTTAGCTCTTTTTAATATTGATGATTCCTCTGCAATTCTGCCAGATTGTGTGGTAAAAAATGATCCCTCTACTGAGAAATGCTACTGGAAAACAAAGTCCCCTTTACCATAACTCAGAGTAGGAAACCAAAGAAAGATAATCCCAAAGTACGCACATACTGAAAGTGGTTTGCAAAATATTTTCTTCCATTAATTAACTAGTTTCCAACTTAAGAGTCGATAGTCTGTAATAAGAAATATAAACACCTTCATTTAAATAACCTCAAGCCTCTTTTTAAAACACTAAGAGTATAATGGTTGCATGGTGTAATGCAGAGAATGAGCTTTGGAGCCACCCTAAGAATTTAATGAGCTCCATTGCTTATTAAATGTGTGACCTTTGGGAAGTGATTGGTCCTTGTGGAAACTTGATTTCTTCAAGTGTAAAGCGCAGATAATAGTGTCTACCTTTCAGGGTCATTGTGAAAAATTATGTAAAGTGTTCATTACCTCCCAAAGTTAAGTTCCTTTTTTTTTTCTTAAAGAGAGAACTCCCTGACTTGAACCAAATGTACCCATATCTGACTGACTGTGAGCTGCTGTGCATTCAATTTTTGAAATGGTGACCTACTTGTCTGGCAAAATTTAAACTCCAACTGTGTCTGAATAAAGTATTTTCCCATTTTCTTTTCTACTCTAATAATAAACACAAGATATCATGGTAACTTTCTCCTAAATCAGATTAAGTTAGATGAACCAATGTGGCCCAGACTGACAACTTGGCACACCCATAATCAAAGCGATGTCTCTAGTGCTGGTTTATCTGCAGAGGGCTTTTGTTATTGCTGGTGTCCCACACCCTTGTCATTGCTTGTGCCACCTCGTTTGTTTTTCACTTGTAGTATTTCAACTAAGTGCGATCATTCTTAGTGTCTGCTGAAGGCAGATGCTGCAGATTCATAAACAGCACCATTGGCAAACAGTGCCCATCTTCTGCATAGGCAGTTCTGTTAGAAGCTGGGTTGAAATTCCATGGAGATGAGAAGCGGCACTTAGGAATTAATTGTGTTTTTTCTCATTTGGTAAATAGAGATTGTCATGATGTTTAAACAGTACAAAGAGACGAGTCCTCTGGCTTTCAAAGTGATTGACAATCAAACTGACAAAAAAATGGCCCTGGGGCCTATTTATTTTTGTCAGCATTGCTTCTCAGATGAGTTAATCCAAAGGGTTTTCCCCTGATTTATGTCAGATAATTTCAGTGTCTACCCATCAAAATCATGAGTTGCATTTGAAGCCTGAAATTCTCCCATACATGAGGGCTGTGTTCATAAAAGCAAGGTTCTGTGAACCGACACAGGAGCTAATGCAAGTAAGTGTCCACTTCCTGCAGCCTGCCTTACCTGGAGCACTGTGGTGCAAGAAGTAAAAGCCAGTGTCATGTTTGAAGCTCCTACCCACTTCAGGTGAGCTGAAAAGCAGCATAAACCCTAAGTCAGTAAGCTTGTTATATTTTATTTATCTCTACTCTCCTGGTGGATTGAGCCATATTTGTAAAACATCACTTGAATTGATTTCAACTTGTCTTACACAGTAGGCTTCCGACTTGCTATATAGTTTGTGGGCAAGCACAAGTAAATTGAAGCTATTGCAGCAAAAATATATGTTAGATTTATTCAAGGAGGACTTATATCCATGACAGTCCTCTCAGCAAATGGGTTTAGGTTTTCCAGTTAAGTGATTAGATGGAATGGAGTAAGGGAAGGATTTTGACTTCTGTCTTTAATTCAGCTACTTAATAGTTGTAAACAGAAGGGTGACTCTGACCTCTTTGGATTTCAGTCACCTCATCTGTAAAATACCGAGTACAATTGCCTTGCAACTTCCAAAGGTCATTGTGAGAATGGAATTAGAGGGGTGCAAGCACTTTGCTAATGGCAAATCAGCACACAAATTGGAAGTGTTTTTATGTACCCTGCACCATTCCAGGGAATAACATTTTCTCCAAGTACCATTAAGGCTTGGGGACACCTACTGTAAAACATGTACTGGTATTTCCACAATTATGATAGTTTTTGCTGTCATTCTTTCCCAGAATGCTGAGAAGCTCATACAGTAATACTTTCATTGATTTCCTTTTCATTGTCCTCATTGGTAAGATGAAGATAAGAATAGAAAACATTCACTCCTCTTTTTAAAATGTATAAGAAGTCAGTTTAACCTAATTGCACATCTCTCTCCTTTAAATAATCCAACCTCTAGATTTAGTAACATCCTTGATATTTAACTCAAAGAGCCTATTCAGCTTTTTTAAACAACTATTAGGCATAGAATGCTGCAAAAAAAATATTTTGTGTTCACCTAATAGTAGACATTAGTACATTTCATCAAATTTCCAATCTCCTAATTCTGGAATATTGCATTTCCCTAACCTTTGAGGGCAGGTGTGGTCATGTGACTTGGTTTGGCCAATGGACTGTGAGCAGAAGTGATTCCCCAGGATAAGCATTGAATTGCCAGTAGGAGACGCTCTGGAGTTTATCCAGCGGCCAGAAGATCAAAATAGCCTGAAATATTGGCAGCACCTGGAGGTCAACTGCCTCTCCCCAGACCTGTAGAGAATTTTACATGAGTAAACTTTTGTTTTGTTAAGCCACTGAGAATTTAGAGTTGTCACCACAGCATAACTACTGCACCCTTATCATGACTTTATTGTGATATACCCCACATGTCTTCATCACTTGAAAATAAATACAGAATCTTTTCAAGGCAAGATGTTTTCATATGACTTTTAGAGTAAATTTGTGTGCTTTTTTGTATCAAAAATATTCCACAGCATTCATATAATAATCTAGACAAATCCTTGCAAAGAAAGGGGTATTTTGAAAATTATAGTAATAGTATTAGGTACATAGTATGCTTCTTCCTTTGGAAATTAATGAGACAGATAACCACATTTTGAAGAAATTATAGTGATGAAGCCTTTAGGACTTAAAAGAGATTTATGCAGCTCACTAGAGATTAGGCAGTTGGTCAGGTACAGCTAGGATTTAAACCCGCATGTATTTCCTCCCCATTGTCTCAGACTATGTGGCAAATCTATTCTCTAGGTATTGCATTCATTCAGTCTGTCAACATTCACTGAACATCTTCCATATGTATCTTGCTAAGTCTCAGTTCCCACTTCTGTAAAATGGCAGAACTATATCTAACTTTAAAGATTAAAGGCTAGATGAGAACATGATATATTGAGAGCACCTGACATGCTATCTAGCGTACACTGGGAGGAAAGTAGGGTCACTAGATGATTTTGGAGTCACACTGGGGTTTGAATTTGTCCAAATACTTTACTTCTCTGAGCCTCAGGTTCTTCATTTGTAAATGCAGATAAAAATGTGATTACCACATTGGGTTCATTCATAGTTAAATGAGATGTCTGTCAAGCCCCTACTATAGTACACAGAAGATAGTAGACAGTCAGCAGTAATTATTATGATATGGTAGTTCTAAGCTAAGCAAAGAGGATATGATGATAGATAAATGATCTTTGAATTCAAAGAAGGCATAGTCCAGTATGAAGGCAGACATGTCCAGTTACAACAGTTTAACAAATTATGTAAGAATGTGTGCAACGTACAGACTGGTAGAAGGAGAGATGAATCATATTGGCATTCAATATATTCTTGATGAATAGTTGCAATAGTATCCGGTTCTGTCAGTTATCTCCCTTATGTGATGTGGGATTGAAAACGTTTGTTGAAGACGTCTAGCTCCTTCCTTGGTGGTCACTCAGACGCTGACTGGGCCATTGAATGTTCTGTTGCCTTTTTAGGAATGGAATAAAAAGCATCAGTTTCCTCCACTTGAGTAGCGCTTTTTGAAACTTCCCCAAGACAGAGGCTAAAGCAAGATCTGAGTCATCTCCTGTTTTGACAAAACAAAATAGAAGAAAGCACCTGAACAGCAATAAAATATTTATCTATTTTAGTAACATTCATTTAAGGAGAATTACATGGAGGTTTTAAAAATGAAAAGAGGTTGATAGAAACAAATAATTTAAAGTTTTAAGAACAAAGTTCTTCTTCTTTCAGTGAATACTTCATATATATATCATTAAAGCGTAACCTATCTAACTCTCGTAGGAAATATAGCAAACCAAATTTTGAGAACGATCTTTCAGTAAGTACCAGGACAATGATTCCAATATTTCAATACTACCTTATGTAATTATGTATTTTCACTTCATCCATCATCTTATCTGTTTTTCCAACTCATAGTAAGTAAAAATAGCCAGCTGAAACATTTGATTCAGTTGACACATCTTTGATACTTTGTGTATCTCAAACTTTACTACTTTATTGCTGCCAGTGTTATGTATTTAAGGGAATGCGGCCTGGTATCAAGGAAAGTGACCCTATTGAAGGAAAAAGTAAAAAGACTGCAGTATTTGTAACACTTAAAACTGCTAAAAGCATTAAAATCCCTTTTGACAAATAGCAGAACCTGAAGAACACTGGGGATGCTCAGTGAGTGCTAACGTGGAATATTGCTGGGAAAGATGTTTGAGTGTTGAAATTTCAAAATGATTACATAGATTATGGAGACGAACATCTGTTCAAGATTAATGAGATTTAGCAATTCATTGAAAATATTTTTGTTTTTGTTTTGTTATATTCTGAATTATTCCTTAAAGTAGTCTATTACTCATTTTTCTACTTTGGAACTTCCCAGTACTCTTTCTTTATATTGGGCTTATTAATTCTATATTGAAAATCCTGGGACTATATCTAATATAATTGACAAGTCTATGTAGTAAATTATGACAGTCCTTTGTTTGATAATCAACTAGTATAACAATCATGAAATCATCTAATTCTAAAATTAAAGCCATCAGAAATGTAGGTTTATCTTGTGACAGTCCATTAATTAATTGCAGGCAAGTAGATGTCACAACACATTCAAATGAATTCTGACCTCTGGCCCCAAGTTTTAACTCCAACATTCTTCAATTTATTTTCTTTGTCAGATCAAACAAGTAATTTGTCTTCTACTTATTTATTCATCTGAAATGTGGATACTAAGTTTTACTGTATCGTTTGTCATGGGGATGTTAGGCATTGTTTGTAATATAACTATATTCCATTCACCTATCCTTCATTTATTCTTTAATGTATGTATGTATGTACACATGTTTTGAGTATTTTATCTACCATTCATCCATCTATCTATCCATATTTACACTATCCATCTAGTCCATCCATCCAAGAAAAGTGTATTGAGATGATCAGGCTGGAAGACACAACAGGGTTTTTGTTTTCCAGAAGTAACTCATAATTTCATGTGAACATAAGCAAGTACTGTCCTTAGTTTAGCAACTCTTCCAAACCCTATGTTGCCTTAAGAACTGCCAAATCAAGAAATTCTACTCCTACATATATAGACTCAAAGGAATTAAAAACAGATTTTTGAGTAAAAATACTTACACATGAATGTTCATAGCAGTACCATTTACAGTAGCCAAAAGGTGGAAACAGCCTATCATCGATTAACAGATGAATGGATTAACAAAATGTGGCATAGTCATACAATAGAATATTACTCAGCTATAAAAAGGAATGATATACTGACACATCCTGCAACATGGATGAACCTTGAAAACATTATGCTAACAGAGGGAAGCCAGACACAAAAGGTCATATATTCTATGATTCCATTTCTGTGAAATATCCAGAATAGGTAAATCCATGGAGACAGAAAGTAGATTCATGGTTACCAGGTGAAGATGGAAGGACTTAATAGGCAGTCACTGTTTAATAGGTACAGGGTTTCCTTTCTGAGCTTATGAAAATGTTTGGAACTAGATAGAAGTATGCACAGCATTGTGAATGTATTAAATGACACTTTGAAATGGTTAATTTTATGTTAGATAAATTTCATCTCAATTAAAAAAGAGAAAGAATTGCCAGTGAAACTTCATGTACATGTTTATCTGGTAGGAAAAAAAAAAGACCATTTAGGGATTTTCTAAAATTTCTGTGTAATCTGACCACTGTAAAACAGTGATTTTTAAGGCTTATCAGTTTAGGACCTTCTATAAGATTGTCCAAACTGTGCCCCCACAGAAGAAAACATTGGAGAAACAGTGTGGGATGAATTGATCTATACCTAAAGGTAATCTGCTTGTCCGCCAGCAAGCACTCAGCACCTAGGGTGATCCCATCAAGCTGCCTGTTTTCTGATATTTCAAGTTCATTTTCCTTTTCTGCTTTCTGGGAAAGCATGAACTCATACATATTCCAAGGTACTATCAAGTGTCTACAACTAGAAAAGTGGGGGTGAAAACAATAATGATTTTAGAAATTGTAGCTGAAAGGGTTACAACTTGGTTAAATTTGTCACTTTTAAACAAACATTTAATGAGCCCATTAGCTGTGTTCTCTGGATTGATTACAGCAGGGATTCCCAAATATGGCAAGCTCTTTGATAAGTGTGAATTGCCAATCAATAAAAATCTACCACCATTCTTCAGAAAGCAACTTAAAATGCAATAGTTGGTTGGATCTTTTTTGTGGTTAAAGGATGGACGTATGTGTTATAGAGGTTTATCGTTTTAACAATTATTATCGGGAATCAATAGCAATCATGTAATTTTATACCCTTAGGGTTTATTTAAAATTTATTTTAATACATTAAAATGTCAAAAAGCTAGATTTGGGGATACAAATAGTATTTCTTGTACTACTCATGTAGTCATTTTTTATCCTGTTTCAACAGTCAATGAGAATATGTTAATAAAATGCCTGATAGTTATCACCTAGTATGTATTATGTATACAGTACCAGAAGCTTTACATTCATTATTTCCTTTAATAAAGCTCATGATGTATGGACTTTTATATTATCTCCATTACTTAGATGAGAATATTGGGGCCTAGAGAAGTAAAGTAATTTTTCCTAGGCTATGGGACTGGAAAATGTCAGACAGGATATGAATCCTGGTCTGACTCCTTGTCACACATACATACATAATATATAACACAGAGAGAAAACCACTAACATAACAGCACTTTTCAATTTGGCCAAATCAATTTTTCCTCAAATGATAAATGATACCAAATCACTGTGCTAAAATCACCAGATTGTACGGAAATACCAATACATGAAACCCACAGATACAGAGAACAATGAATTTAATTTAGGCCAAAAACAAATTTAGAAAATAGTTCTAACTAATTCAACTAAGCCTTTGAGAAAGTTTCACTTTTACCTACCAATATGCAGATTTATATCTGAGAAAAATACCAAAGTAGCTTCCATCTTTTCTTTTTCTTTTTCCTTCCAACTTTCCTTTCAATTTAAAGCTTAGACTGAATATTAATATTGCCTCCTTCTGTTTTTCTAGTTTAAATGTTAAAATAGATCAGCCACATGAATGTTTTCTGTTTTAAAAATCCCTTCAACTACATTATTTTAAACTATGGCCAAAAAAGGAGATCAAAAGACACAGCCGAAAACCGAGAAATGAGTAAGAATGTCCTCCTGTCTTTCCAGCACTGGATGTGGTGGCAGTGGTGCTGGTGGTGGGCACTTTTAACTGGGTGGACTACCTCGTATAATAAATGCCAGAGCTTCTAGTTATGGATATTCACTAACTTGCTTTCTCAACACAGCTAATTTACTTGCATTTACATCATTGTTATTATACTATTCCTCACGCTGTATAAGACTTAAGCACTTGTTCACTTATTTCCCATCTATTTTCTTTCCACCCCAGGCTGAGCTCTGTTAACCTTGAGTCCGCTGTCCCCTATCCTACTGACGGGAGCACTGCAGCAGCGGTGGAGGTGTGTCAGTGTCCACCTGGGTATACTGGCTCCTCTTGTGAAGTAAGTTAAGTTTGCAGGAATATACCCTCTAGGCCTTCTGTGTCCCTTCAACATTGCTTTCAAGAAGCTGTTCTGAAAAGAGTTTTGTTTTTCCATCAATGATTGCACAAATGATAATGTAGTGCTTAAGGAAGAAACTTGCATGTTTGCCAAAGTCATGGCTTTAAATAGAGTGTGCTACTCACAGAATGTCATCGTGAAATTATGTTTCTGTTTGAGATATTTTGCCTGATTCCAGCTGAAAATCAGATGTTTTCATAAATGTTTATTCCCTATTTAATTGGTTGATGAAGTAGGATGGATGATACCAGAATAATATTTGATATTTCAAAATAATTTCCCTTCATTTCCACCTCAGTACTTACCAAGAATTTAACACTAATTTTTTTAAACTTTCTTCCATTTTTCAATCCTGCATACCACACTTTTCCTCTACTTTATTCCTAAGAATATCATAAATGCTGTCATCTGAAGGATACAATCATTAAAATGTCAAGAACATAGTATGTGGAAAAAAAATACTTTGATCTAGAAAATTCCTACATGTCTTTCACTTGCTTAGCACTTAAAGTATGAGATATTTATTGTTGTCTCAATATTCTGGGTATATACTAAGATGAATGTTTCTCACTTAATGTCACAGTGTATCATTTTAAGGTAATAATTTATTTTTGCTTCTTTGTAATTTTTTTAGGTAGTTTGAAAATTAGTTTTACTTGAAACCTGGTCAAAAAATATAAACACTGCTTACCTGATAGAGGGCATGGCTTGCAGATATATAAGCTAAAATTCTTTCAAAGTGGTGCCTCTAAGGAGTCATTTGAGTGTACCAAGATGTTCCACTTCAACACACTACCACATTATTCCATTTATAGAGATACTCTAGGCATTACTTTGTCAGTTCTCTTGCACTTTAAAATAATGCATGCTTCCAGAGGATGCTCATGGTATAGATTCATATTTGTAACAAATGTGTTTTCTTTAATGAGGCTCAGATTCACCTATCTAGAAATAAAATTAAATGTAATTCATTGAGGTACATGATTTTCCAAAATTCATGTAGAGAAGAGAAAAATACTCATGAAAATAAATTAGCTCTGTCAACCTAAATTTGATTTTACATGTAAAATACATGCTGTATTTGATGAAATGCATTCTTTTATTAAAAGGCTAGCAGTTTTTATTTCAAACCAGGAGGCTCTCTTTGAACCTTAAGTTCTTATTTCAAATGAAATAATAAATACCTGGATTCTATTCTTGCCTTAATATTTACTCCCACATTAGTTATTCTCAGTTCTCTTCATCATTTTTTATACAAGTTCCAAATGTTCACTGAATATAAAATTGTCTGAATATTAGAATTGTTTAATTGGCTATGCTTTTTGCTTCTTCTTTCCTTTCTTCAAATATATTTGTTGGGAATCTTTGGTAGATTCTGCACTAGATGGTGAGGGGATTGTCAAGAAGATAGCATCATAATCCCTGTCTTTAAAGAGCTAAAAATCTATTTAGGGAAACAGAAAAAATACTTATGAAAAGCTGGATCACAGCACTATATAATTAAGGGACCAGTAAGTGGTACAGAACATAAGTGCAGTAATCATTCAAAGAGGTGAGCAATTCTTGTGGAGAGAGATGTCACAGAAAGTATCCTGGAGTGGAAAAACCTTAGACTAGATTCTCAATAATGGTAACAATTAGGTAGGAAGAGAGAAGCATGTGAGTGTGGAAGAGTCAGAACAAAGAAACAAAGGAGGGATAACAAAAGCTTCTGGTGCCTATCACACAATAATTGACAGAGTTATTCTGAAATCCATAAAAGAATTTAGTTGAATCAGGAGACAATGAATTCTGGCAAAACAATGAAGTTTCTGTCTTCTTCATTTCTTCTAATAATCGTTTTTCTCTTTGTCAAAACTTCCTACCCCTAGACTCACTATTATCCATTCCTATCCTTTCCTTTTTTATTGAGTTCATAAAGCCAGTCACTCTAGCTTTATTACTTCTAATATCCACAGACCCCTTAAAAGCTAAGTAAACTCCTAAGACATTAGTGCCTTAACTCTGGTCATCAAAAGCCAGTCACATGCTTCCATTATAAAATCATTGTTGATCGACGTAAATGTAATATAAAATCAACACTGATTCAGAATCTTTTTTTCTCATTTCTACTTCACTTCTCATATGTCCCTCCATGGCTCATCTTTCAAATACTTTCTTACTTTAGTACCATCATAATTCATTTCACTTGACATGTGAGACAATTGAGGAAGTGAAAGCATAGTGGGGTGCTGAAAAAAGACGTGTTTTTATTCAAATCTGTTTCCTCTTCTATATGATGGAAATAGTATTAACTGCTTCATTTAGGTATTCATACTTGCATTTAGCTAACAGATATTGATGACCATGTATTTTGAGACAATCAGGACTCTAGACATGGATGATAATGTAATGAACAATACATATAGTCTCTGTCCTCAAGGACATTGCATTTAGTGGGCTAGACAATAGGCCAGAAAGTATATTTAAATAAATGTAATATATGTCATGAAGAAAATAAACAGTTACCTTCATAGAGCTACTGAAAATGAGTATAGGAATATTGGGTGGGAGGAGCTTCTTTATAAAAGGTTGACAGGAAAGGCTCTCCAAAGTGATGACATCTGAACTGAGTGTTAAAGAATGAGAGGGCCACTTGTGTGAAAGATGATGAGCCAGGAAGTTGAATAGAGCTCAGAGTCTGCAAGGACTGACTGAAGGCCAGCAAGGGAGAGAGTGGCCCAAAGTCTGAATGGAGGAGCCAGCTATTCAGAGCTTCACATGCGTGATAAGAATTTGGGATTTTATTCTAAGTGCAATGGGAAATCATGAGAATGTTTTAAAGTTGGGCTAGTGCCATGTTTTGACTTTTATTTTTTGAAAAAATACTCATTATGACAAAATATGAAGAACATACTATAAAAGAGCAAGAATGGTAGGAAGGAGAATGGCTAATAATATGGTATTGTGGTAGAACACAGTGATGATGATGGTTTATGCTAGGATAATGTCAGGGGGTGTTGACAGACATAGGTTTAGTCTACATACATTTCAGTAGTGGGACCAGTAGAATTTACTGATTACATATGAGTGGAGAGTTGAAAAAAATAAAATATTTAAAAATGAGTCATAGATTGCTAGCTTGAGTGATTGGATATGATGCCATTTAGTGAGCTGGGGAAGACCCAGATAGGAAAGCCGTGGGGGGAGGATGGCATCTATCTTAGAAATACTAGGTCTGAAAAGTCTGTGAAATATAGATGTAAATGCAAAGTTCGATTACTCAGGTCTTGAACTCAGTCTCTCTCTGGCCTGGAGTTATGTCTTTGGAAGGCACCATCAACTATGGGACTGAATAAAATTACCTAGAAGAGAGTGTGAGAAGGAGAAAAGGGACCAAGCCCCCAGGAGCTCATGAGAGTGAGGAGTAGGGTGAAGGCAGAGGACCCAGCAAGGAGAGGGGGCAGGAACTTGGCTGGAGAGTCATGGAAGCTGAGCGAAGAGGTCATTCAAGGCAGAAGTCTTGAACTAAGCCAAATGTTGATGGGAGGTCAGATACAGTGTCATCCCAGAATCGTCCACTGGTTTGGCTGCCTGGAATGTGGAGACATGGTCAAAAGCAGTTTTGATTGAGTAGTCGTGGCGCAAGACAGACTAGAGTCGACGGAAGCATGAAAGGGAAGTGAGGAAGAAAAGGCTTTTTAGAGTCATTTTGCTGAAAAGAAAAATAGGTAACTGGAAAGGTATGGGATGTTAAGGAATTAATTTTGTCACTTTTGTTATATCTGCTAGTTAAGTTTTGATGGGAATACTTGGTCGTATTTTTGAGTTGATGGTAATGATACAATTACTATCCAAAAGAAAGCTATTCCTGATGTAGCACAGAGAGGGGATATTGGAAAGATAACAGATGATGGGATACAGATTATAGATGGAGTGATAATCCTTTGAGGAAAAAAAAATCCTGCATGGCTCACCCCAGTGTACCAGAGGGCAATATGGCAAATGGTAGTCTATGATTATGCTTGTGGACTTGATAGTAGAAAGGTGGCTTCCAGTGCCTTCAGTTTTCTCTGTGATTAATGAGATGTGGTCACCAGTTGAGAGGTGTAAGGAGTCAGGGAGTTTGAAGAAAGAGGGTTGGTATGAGTAGTACATTTGCAAAGTATACATATATTTTTTTAAGTTTTTCAAGGACAATACTATGAATATTTGTCCTGAAAACAGTAAATCCGTTCTCTCCCTGTTATCAACACTCTTTATTTCTACCCTCTTCCAGGAGTGTAGCTTCCCCAGTTTTTAGAATAAGTATTACAAAAGGAAATATCTGCTATAATGAATTTATGGTGGCAAATACTTTAATAGGGAGGAATTATTAGAAAGAGATAGAAAATTGACAGTTTTTTGTACTGCCTACATTCAGAGGGAAGTCACTTTTGCTTTCCTAGTGTCAACTTTCTCTCTTTCTAATAATTCCTCCCTGTTAAAAAGTGTTTGCCACTCTAGGTTCATTATAGCAGATATTTCCTTTTGTAATATTTATTTCTAAAAACTGGGGAAGCTACTCTCCTGGAAAAGGGTAGAAATTAAGGGTGTTGATAACACGGAGAGAACTGAATTACTGTTTTCAGGACAGATATTCATAGTATTGTCCTTGAAAAGCTTTTTAAAAGTATCAGCACATCCTTTTTTATGTGTTTGCTATTGATGTTCCAATTTAAGAGTCTTCATATCCTGAGGCAGAAGGAACATTTCCAACAATACACAACACAATTCTATATACTTTATTACTTCAGTGGTTTCTCTCTTGTCTCCATTTTCAACTGGAAAAAAAAACCTTTTCAGGATATATTATGTTGTAGTTAACCATCCAGAAACATAGTAAATAACGCACAAAAGGCAATTATAACTTGCGGGAGATCATAAGCTCCTAGAGGGCAGCAGTGTTTGACCCCTTATTTTGTATCCCACCCAGTTTATAGTAACCCCCACAGAAGGGAAACTTAATTAAGGGCCATGGCAGACATAGAGCTGGCATGACGCACCAGGTACTCTAAGACCCAGACACCCTTCTCAAATCAGAAGTCCATTTTTATATAAGAAAGTGTTTTACAGTTTAAAAAAGGAATGATGAATATTCTAGGAGAATAATGCCATAAAAATGAAATATCAAGGGAATATATGGTTAATAAATCATAAATGATTTTGTGTAAATTTGACGAAGCATGATAGGATGGAAGAAATTGAGAATGAAAGATATGAATTATATATTGTTTAGAATTCAGCCATGCATGTGATCAAATGTAAGAGTGCGGCACTACTTTTCTTCCTAAATATTGCAAAGAATTTCTGAAAGATGAGGGTTGTTCATATTGGGAAAGAGAGCACATTTTGGAGAATCAACATTCCTTAGGATAATATGAGGTGCTTAGACTGAGATTCTTGGAAGACTCCTTTTATTCCTGTTGCCTTTTTTCCCAGTACTTGTCCTATTTTCCTGTCTGTGCTTTTTACTTTGAGACTGTCACATTTCAACTCTTTATATCTCTGCTTTATTTTACCATTTCAGAAGAGACACCAAGCTAATGCTTCCTCTAATCTCCCACCTGCCAATCACACTAAGGTCAGTACAAAGCCCCAGTGTCAGGAGAAATAGTTTGGTCGCAATGTTTCAATAATAGCAAGCCTTTCACAAGCACATTCGCTGAGTTTGCTACCTAAATATTTTCTTTTACCGCCAAAAATGCAAGAAACAAAACTTTTCTTAATCTCTGAGACTTGAAACCTTATCTTTCTTTAAGTCGTGTTGGCCTAGGCACAGACGAGTGAACAGTACTCTTTTTGGTGGCATCTGTGAACCATGTCAGTGCTTCGGTCACGCGGAATCCTGTGATGACGTCACCGGAGAATGCCTGGTAAGTCCTGACAGGCACACTGAAATCCGCTCGATACGCCGCCGCGCGATTCAGTTCCTGCCTTTGGAACCTTAACGCTTGAGTCAAGGGGTGATTCGACAAGAGATGTCTCTGTTGAACTGACTTGGAAGCTGAGAATGCTTCTCAGACGTGGTGTCCCTAACAAGAATTAGGTGTTTATTCATATTAGTCTAAAAATTGAATCAGATCAGGTACATCATAATAAAACATAACTAATGAATGGGAGACCTGTTGTTCATGACTATGGATGGTTTCAATCCCTGCCATAAATCTACCAAAAACAGACTGAACTTCTATAATAGAAAAGGTTTTATCCCCATAATATGGCATGTATAAAATACAACCTTTGTAAGAGACATAATTCATTTTTTTCACATTGAAAATGACATACTGCATGTTTTTTTCCCAAAGCATCCTATGTAGATTACAACATAATAAATGTATGCAGTATATAACATATCAGATGCTTACTTTTTCTACGATTAAGTCTGTACTTTTAACCAGGAAAAAAAGCTCTACAAAGGACAAAGCACTTTCCATCCTGCTACGAAGGCTTCGACTGGAGAAATATGCTGAGTAGAGCGCTCTGATTAACTCAAGGGCATGTTAGTTTTATATTGCCTGGCATGGCATGAAGCTTGAAACAACACTTCTCGTTTCATTAGTCTTGCAGAAACACAATTTGAAACGGTGCCAATTTAGGAGCATATCATACTCTCATTTCCCCGTAGAATTTAAGGCAGACTCTGTTATCTGTGTCCCTTAATTTCTCTCTCTCTCTTGTGCCTTCCCCCCACCCCTTTTTTCTTCTACTTAAAAGCTTCTGGGAAAAATCCAAAATGAAAATTGAGGGCTTTTGTTTCAATGTAATTTGGCATTTAGGTCTATTGGTGCTCTTTCTGTTTACTCTCTACAAGATTTTGTTTCATTGCATGGCAGTATGAAGCATAATAGCCTTAATTTGTGGATCAGTACATTTCTCAAATGGCATTTTTATGAATAGAAAGACTAGGTGATTTTCATTTTAATTATACCATGTCTTTTAAAATTGAGAAAAAGCATTGAGTTACGTTTAAATATGCAATTAGAAATATTCAGCCCAAAGCTGATATGGATTTGCTTTACTTAAACTTAAGAGGACAAAAATAAATATATCATGATACCAGACTTATAATGTTCCCATGAGTAATAGTTCATGTTAAATTCATTGAGATTAAATCAGATCATGCTGTCAGTCTATTTGTTATATGATAGTTCTAAGAATGGAAGCCCTTGTTTAGAATAAAATAGTTTGATTCAGTATAAGTTTGGAAGAAGAAGGGATGCAGCAGTGATTACCTGAGATCTTCAAAATGCAGTTTATTAACTGTTTCTTAGTCTGACAGCTAGAAGGCCATCTTCAAATAACAGAAGGAATCTTAGGGAAACAGTAGAGATTTTGGTGATAAAAGCAGAATCTGATGTTTTTTGGGCTTTCCGTTGTACCTGGTTAACAAATGATCATGTAAGATATTTTCTCAAGACTTTCCAGTGTCCCTTACCTGAAAAGGCATCAATAATAAGGCTGATATTCCATTTTGAGCATATTGTTTCTGATTTGATCCACAAAGAGAAAAATCCTTGACTTGCACACCAAGGGCATTCCTACTGTTCAGGTCATCAGCATTTTAGCTTTTTAAATATGATTTATGTTTTTTCCCTTCGCATTAAACAGATAATTTATGAAATTTACAGATAAACTGCTTTTTTCATTAGCTTGGTCTTGACATCTGATTGAAAATTAGCTGAAGTGTGTTTTCGATGTCAGATCAAAATCCAGACCTCTGTGATAGTGTATACCTATAGAAGAAGATCATTTTAACTCAGAGTACATTTGAAGGATCCAGGAAACATTTGAAGCCACATGGGAAGACTGCAAACTTGCTGCTTCTCATCGTTCTTGTGATATGTGATGTGAATGGACATTTGGAAAGCCCTTTCATAGCAGGACACCTGTAAAATAACAATCCCAGCAGAGCAATCATTCATCTTTTTCAGTTTGGATTTACATTACATTGTTGTCTAATGCCATTTTATAATTTCAATTGCAAAAACACTTGAGTGGTTAATTTTATGACTTCCATTAAATGAAATACATTAAGAAATGTAAGAAACTTCTACATGTTATTTTTCTTCTAAACCAGTAAAGAAAAACAGTCTAAGGGTTGTGAAATATTTTCAGTTGAGCTTTAAAAATACTATTTTCAACATGATCAAGACATATCAATTTTATGATCTTATTTTTGAAAGCCCCTAAGTCTTAGCAGATATAATTTTGATTGTCAGTGTGACAATATGCAAACGATATTGCCAAAAAACATACAATTTTTTTTAGTAATAGCAATGTTAGCTAAACTTGAAAACTGAAAGGAATGAATATGAAGATGAAATAAAAGGCAAAAGCCTTTCTTCAAATTGACCCATATTTTGTACATCCCAAACAAATATGCTGATAGTTAGACAACTGTTGATAGTAAAGTTAACCTCCATGCTACCTTGGAAAATGGATGCTAAATAAATCTGATAGAATTTAAGGTACCTTGAAGAAAAACCTACTGTCAAGTTTCACCAGATAATAATTACCTATTCACTTGTAGTCGATGAAATTGTCATGGGATTTCAGAGCTTGAAAACTTCATAAATCATAAGCTTTAGCTCCTTGTTTTATAGCGTGTGAGACATTCAGAGAGTTAGATGATAGGATTTTAATTTAGTATCTTCTACTCAATAAAGAATCCATCCCAACCCCTAAGGAATTTAACAAGCTATGTTCTGAAGTGTGTATTTATTTGTGTGTTGTTTTTATTAAATCCATTTACTAAATGTAATTAAAATTGAACTTCTTTAAAAATATACTAAAATAAATAATAATCCATAACTGTCATTAAATTAAGCTGCCTACTCCATGGTCATCCAGATAACAAATTTTTAATTTATACTTAAAATGAACTTATATTTTAGCTATTTCCTCTACATATTTTGTTATCAATGATAAAAATAAAGGCTTTTTACCTCTAAACTCTGATGAACTCTTTTCAACCTGAGAAAAAATTACCATCTTATATACATGTAAAATTAAAAATGTGTTTCAGTCATAATGAATCCATACCTTAATTTTTAATATGAATGAGATATATTTTAGTTTACAATTGGAGACTGAGGAAATTCTGTTTACATGATGCCAGAACATCGTAAAAAATTATCAAATTGTGCTGTTGGAAGCTTTGTGAACAATTCCATCATTTAACTACATTGTTCACCTTTGTATCAGTCTGGATGAGTTTTTTTTCCTCACTGTGTTCATTTTGGGAACACAGCCTGAGCTGATGAATGTACTTTAATTAATACGAAGAAATAAAGATATAAATTATTTTACTTTAATGTTTTATTATTGAAAAGGACATGGGTCCCAAAAAACTAATTGGCAGAACAATGTTTCAGTTTAAAGAAAACGTCTGAAGGAAATTGTTATGTGCCTTGTTTTATTAAATTTTGGTGTATATTTAAAATTTTTTCAATGTTCTGTTTTTTTTTATTTTGCTACTATTAATGTATAATTACATGAGCAATACTATGGTTACTATACTACCTCTATTATCAAGTCCCCACCACATACCCCATTACAGTCACTGTCCATCAGCATAGTAAGATGCTATAGAATCACTACTTGTCTTCTCTGTGTTATACTACCTTCCCCATATCCCCCCACCCCACCACTACATTATGTGTGCTAATTGTAATAGCCCGTTTTTCCCCTTATCCCTCCCTTCTCACCCACCTTCCCCAGTTCCTTTCCCTTTGGCAACTGTTAGTCCATTCTTGGGTTCTGTGAGTCTGCTGCTGTTCCTTCAGTTTCTGCTTTGTTCTTATACTCCACAGATGAGTGAAATCATCTGATACTTGTCTTTCTCCACCTGGCTTATTTCACTGAGCATAATACCCTCTAGCTCCATCCATGTTGTTGCAAATGGTAGGATTTGTTTTCTTCTTATGGCTGAATAATATCCCATTGTGTATATGTACCACCTCTTCTTTATCCATTCATCTACTGATGGACACTTAGGTTGCTTCCATCTCTTGCCTATTGTAGATAGTGCTGCGATAAACATAGGGGTGCATATGTCTTTTTCAAACTGCACTGCTGCATTCCTAGGGTAAATTCCAAGGAGTGGAATTCCTGGGTCAAATGGTATTTCTGTTTTTATTTTTTTGAGGAACCTCCATACTGCTTTCCACAATGGTTGAACTAATTTACATTCCCATCAGCAGTATAGGAGGGTTCCCCTTTCTCCACATCCTCACCAACATTTGTTGTTGTTTGTCTTTTGGATGGTGGCCATCCTAACTGGTGTGAGGTGATATCTTATTGTGGTTTTAATTTGCATTTCTCTGATGATTAGCGATGTGGAGCATCTTTTCATGTGCCCCTTGGCCACCTGAATTTCTTCTTTAGAGAAGTGTCTGTTCAGCTCCTCTGCCCATTTTTTAATTGGATTATTTGCTTTTTGTCTTTGAGGTGCGTGAGCTCTTTATATAATTTGGATGTCAATCCCTTATCGGATATGTCATTTATGAATATATTCTCCCACACTGTAGGATGTCTTTTTGTTCTATTGATGGTGTCCTTTGCTGTACAGAAGCTTTTTAGTTTGATATAGTCCCACTTGTTCATTTTTGCTTTTGTTTCCCTTGCCCAGGGAGATATGTTCATAAAGAAGTTGCTCATATTTATGTCCAAGAGATTTTTGCCTATGTGTTTTTCTAAGAGTTTTATGGTTTCATGACTTACATTCAGGTCTTTGATCCATTTTGAGTTTACTTTTGTGTATAGGGTTAGACAATAATCCAGTTTCATTCTCTTACATGTAGCTGTCCAGTTTTGCCAACACCAGCCGTTGAAGAGGCTGTCATTTCCCCATTGTCTATCCATGGCTCCTTTGCTGTGTATTAATCGACCATATATGCTTGGGTTTATATCTGGACTCTCTAGTCTGTTCCGTTGGTCTATGGGTCTGTTCTTGTGCCAGTACCAAATTGTCTTGATTACTGTGGCTTTGTAGTAGAGCTTGAAGTCAGGAAGCCTAATTCCCCCCACTTTATTCTTCCTTCTCAGGATTGCTTTGGCTATTCGGGGTCTTTTGTGGTTCCATATGAATTTTAGAACTATTTGCTCTAGTTCATTGAAGAATGCTGTTGGTTTTTGAAAGGGATTACATTGAATCTGTAGATTGATTTAGGCAGAATGGTCATTTTGACAATATTAGTTTTTCCTATCCATGAACACGGGATGTGTTTCCATTTATTGGTATCTTCTTTAATTTCTCTCATAAGTGTCTTGTAGTTTTCAGAGTATAAGTCTTTCACTTCCTTGGTTTGGTTTATTCCTAGGTATTTTATTCTTTTGTATGCAATTGTCAATGGAATTGTTTTCCTGATTTCTCTTTCTGCTAGTTCACCATTAGTGAATAGAAATGCAACAGATTTCTGAGTATTAATTTGGTATCTCGCAAGCTTACTGAATTCAGATATTAGATCTAGTAGTTTGGGAGTAGATTCTTTAGGGTTTTTTATGTACAATATCATGTCATCTGCAAACAGGGACAGTTTGACTTCTTCCCTGCCTATCTGGATGCCTTATATTTCTTTGTGTTGTCTGATTGCCATGGCTAGGACCTCTAGAACTATGTTGAATAAAAGTGGGGTGAGTGGGCATCCTTGTCTTTTTCCCAATCTTAAAGGAAAAACTTTCAGCTACTCGCTCTTAAGTGTAATGTTGGCTGTGGGTTTGTCATATATGGCTTTTATTATGTTGAGTAACTTGCCCTCTATACCCATTTTGTTGAGAGTTTTTATCATGAATGGATGTTGAATTTTGTCAAATACTTTTTCTGCATCTATGGAGATGATCATGTGGTTTTTGTCCCTCTTTTTATTGATGTAGTTTATGATGTTGATGGATTTTCGAATGTTGTACCATCCTTGCATCCCTGGGATGAATCACACTTGATCATGATGGATGACCTTTTGATGTATTTTTGAATTTGGTTTGCTAATATTTTGTTGAGTATTTTTGCATCTATGTTCATCAGGGATATTGGTCTGTAATTTTCTTTTTTTTGTGTGGTGTCTTTGCCTGGTTTTGGCATTAGAATGATGTTGGCCTCGTAGAATGAGTTTGGTAGTATTCCCTCCTCTTCTACTTTTTGGAAAACTTTAATGAGGATGGGTATTAGGTCTTCACTAAATGTTTGATAAAATTCAGCAGTGAAACCATCTGTTTCAGGGATTTTGTTCTTAGGTAGTTTTTTGATTACCAGTTCAATTTGTTTGCTGGTAATTGGTCTATTCAGATTTTCTGATTCTTCCTGGGTCAGCCTTGGAAGGTTGTATTTTTCTAGAAAGTTGTCCATTTCTTCCATATTATCCAGTTTTTAGCATATAATTTTTCATAGTATTCTCTCATAATTTTTTGTATTTCTGTGGTGTCCATAGTAATATTTCCTTTCTCATTTCTGATTCTGTTTATGTTTGTAGACTCTTTTTTTCTTGATAAGTCTGGCTATGGGTTTATCTATTTTGTTTATTGTCTCAAAGAACCAGCTCCTGCTTTCACTGATTCTTTCTATTGTTTTATTCTTCTTAATTTTACTTATTTCTGCTTTAATCTTTATTATGTCCCTCCTTCTACTGACTTTGGGCCTCATTTTTCTTCCTTTTCTCGTTTTATTAATTGTGAGTTTAGACTGTTCATTTGGGATTGTTCTTCTTTCTTGTAGGCCTGTATTGCAATATATTTCCCTCTTTGCATGGCCTTTGCTGTGTCCCACAGATTTTGTGGTGTTGAATTATTGCTATCATTTGTCTCCATATATTGCTTGATCTCTGTTTTTATTTGGTCTTTGATCCATTGATTATTTAGGAGCATGTAGTTAAGCCTCCATGTGTTTGTAGGCTTTTTTGTTTTCTTCATATAATTTATTTCTAATTTCATACCTTTGTGGTCTGAGAAGCTGGTTGGTACAATTTCAATCTTTTTGATTTTACTGATGCACTTTTTGTGGCCTAATATATGATCTATTCTTGAAAATGTTCCATGTACACTTGAGAAGATTGTGTATCCTGTTGCTTTTGGATGGAGTGTTCTGTAGCTGTTATTAGGTCCATCTGTTCTAATACGTTGTTTAGTGCCTCTGTGTCTTTATTTATTTTCTGTCTGGTTGATCTGTCCTTTGGAGTGAGTGGTGTTGAAGTGTCCCAAAATGAATGTATTGCATTCTAGTTCCCGCTTTAATTCTGTTAGTATTTGTTTCACATATGTAGGTGATCCTGTGTTGGGTGCATAGATATTTATAATAGTTATATCCTCTTGTTGGAATGAACCCTTTATTATTATTTAATGTCCTTCTTTGTGTCTTGTGACTTTCTTTGTTTTGAAGTCTATTTTGTCTGATATAAGTACTGCAACTCCTGATTTTATGTCCTTATTAGTTGCATGAAATGTCTTTTTCCATCCTTTCACTTTCATGCTGTGCATGTCTTTGGGTTTGAAGTGAGTTTCTTGTAGGCAACATGTAAATGGGTCTTGTTTTTTTATCCATTCAGCGACTCTACATCTTTTGATTGGTGCATTCAAACCATTTACATTTAGGGTGATTATCGATAGGTATGTACTTATTGCCATTGCAGGCTTTAGATTTGTGGCTACCAAGGTTTCAAAGGTGATTCCCTTATTATCTGTCTAATTTAACTCACTTCATTTTCTTAAACAAACACAAACTAAAGATTCTTTTTTTTCCCTCCTTTTTCTTCCTTCTCCACTCTTTGTATGTTATGAATCATATTCTATACTCTTTATCTATCCCTGGGTGACATCTATTTAGTCATAGGAATATTGCCATCTATAGGAGTCCCTCCAAAATGCACTGTAGACGTGGTTTGTGGGAGGTAAATTCTCTCAGCTTTTACTTATCTGAAAATTGTTTAATCCCTCCTTCAAATTTAAATGATAACCTTGCTGGATAGAGTATTCTTGGTTCGAGGCCCTTCTGCTTCATTGCATTAAATATATCATGCCACTCCCCTCTGGCATGTAAGGTTTCTGTTGAGATATCTGATTGCCTGATGGGTTTTCCTTTGTATGTGATACTTTTTCTCTCTCCAGCTGCTTTTAAAAGTCTGTCTTTATCCTTGATCTTTGCCATTTTAATTATTATGTTTTCATGTTGTCTTCCTTGGGTCCCTTGTGTTGGGAGATCTGTGCATCTCCATTGCTTGAGAGACTGTCTCATTCCCCAGATTGGGGAAGTTTTCAGGAATTGCCTACTCTATGGCACTTTCTATCCTTTTTTCTCTCTCTTCTTCTGGTACCCCTATTGTGCAAATATTGTTCCGTTTGGATTGGTCACACAGTTCTCTCAATATTCTTTCATTCTTAGAGATTCTTTTTCTTTTTGTTCCCAGCTTCTTTGTATTCCTCTTCTCTAATTTCTATTCCATTTACCATCTCTTCTACTACATCTAATCTGCTTTTAAATCCCTCCATTGTTTTATTTCAGATATGGAATTTCTTAATGATTGAATCTCAGTCTTAAATTCGTTCCTGAGTTCTTGAATATTTTTCTGTACCTCCATAAGCATGTTTATGATTTTTATTTTGAACTCTCTTTCAGGAATATTGGTGAGTTCTGTTTCACTTGGCCCTTTTTCTGGAGTTTGTGAGATTTTGGTCTGAACCATGTTCTTTTGATGTTTCATATTTCTGTGTGGTGCCCTCTATTTCCCACAATCTCCAGTCTCTGGAGCTGCTCAGCCCCTAGAGTGAGGTTGGGGATCTTTGGGAGTAGAGCTGGTGCCTGGGGGGAGGAAAGATCTGTTTCCTGATTCCCTTCTGTGATGCCTGTCTCCAGTATCACAGCCAGTGGGCCAAGTACACAGGTGTAAGCCTCTGTGCTTGGCATCTCTAGCTGATGTAGGTGGGGCCTCCCTCTGGCTGACCTGACACCTGTGCAGTGACTGCCAGTTTGCGAGCTGGTGCTGTCAGGCCCGGAGGAAGGCTCGGCAGGCTGTGTATCATGGGGGTGGGGGGGGGGGGCTCGGATCTGAGTAGCCAGCCAGGGGAATGAAGCACCTCAAGCTCCTCAAAGTTCCCAATCTACTGGGCAGAGTGCACACAGACAACCTTGTCCCCCTATCCCTTCTCCCACACAGCAAGCTCCATGCAACCCTCCCCCACCTTCAGCAACTGTCTCACTGCTAGGAAGCCTCTCAGACGGCCTGCCTTTCCCTTGTCCCTGAGTGGCTGGGTGTGGATCCTGTCCTCCACAAACGTCCAGTCTCTGTCTCTCAAACACTCCCCCTGTCCCAGCTCCCCATCCTCCAGAACACCACACAATGTAGGTTTCTGCTTGCAAAGTAGATCTCCAGGGCTAGGTGTTCAGCAGTCCGAGGCTTCCACCCCCTCCCTGATCCATTTCTCTTTCTCTTGCCCGTGAGCTGGGGTGGGGGAAGGGCTTGAGTCCCCCCGGATCAAGGCTTTGGTACGTTACCCTGTTTTGTGAGGTCTGCTCTGTTCGTGAGGTGTTTATGCAGTCTGGTCAGCCTTCTTTCCTGTTGCTGTTTTAGGGTTAGTTGTATTAACTATATTTTCACACTGTGGTTTTGGGAGGAGTTCTCTGTCTCACCTCTCATGCTGCTGTTTTGAATCTCGCAATATTCTGTTTTTAATTGTGAGTGAAGCAAGTCCCTCACAGATTCAGCAGAGTAGTGCATTGTCGAAATCATTAGAGCCCACTGAGGTCCAAGTTAATCTCCAAGGTAAAGCCACCATCCCAGAGGATTAGTACGATTAGCCATCATTCTCATTAAATCAGCAGTTTTAAGTGGAACAGTTAATTTTTAGCTAGAATCAGCACAAGTTTCATTCACCATATATTATGGCTCTATAACTATACACATATATATAATCACATCTATTTACTTATAAAAAATTAAAAACTAATAAAAAAGGGTAATAATGTTTGCATAATGAAAAAATTAGAATGAGTTTCAGTTGTCTTTTTATAAGTATACATATGCTGAAACTAGCATGTAGTTTATATGCTAGATATTGAATTAACTTTCAGTGCTATTTCCCAGCTGTAAAATTGACCATTTGATGTAGAAAAATTACTCTTCCTGTTGGGGAACAGACTAATGACTCTGTAGACCTATTTTTGGTAATATGTTGATGCATGAGACCAAAATAATAAACTCTGATGTGCATTTCTTCCTCAGAACTGTAAGGATCACACAGGTGGTCCATACTGCAATAAATGTCTTCCTGGTTTCTATGGTGACCCTAGTAAAGGAACCTCTGAGGACTGTCAACCTTGTGCCTGTCCACTCGATATCCCATCCAATAAGTGAGTAGCAAACATACTTCTCTAAGTTGGTCATCCAGTTCTGCAAGTGAATTTTTGATACAGCATGTACCCTTTCTCTTATCAAAAGTAAATGATAAATATATGCATGAGCTTCTCAGGAAGGTTATAATTTTTCTAAATATAAATTATTTAAAGTTATGTCTATATATTCTGCAGAATTTTTAATATTTTAGTTCTATTCCCGTTTGAGTTAAGATCTAAGAGATAGAACTCAAGTAGAATTTCAAAACCAATTCCAAGGAATGGACATATTTTATACAGACATATACATGTGCCCACATGTACTCACACACACACACACACACACACACACACACACACACACACACACAATCTTCCTACTGTCATAAAAGCATCACTAGTATAAATGCTGCTCATTTGGTTTCCAGTCTCACACTGTGTATCTGTGAATTTTGTGCAAGTCTCAAATTCTTCAAAAGGTAAAGTAAGAAAATCATGAATCTAACTGACCTTTATAACCAACCTACCCCTTACTTTTCACATGGTTTGTCATATTATAATTTAATATCATATTTTATATATATGTGTGTATCTTATTAAAACATTTATAATGGTAAGTTCTGTATTATAAATTATGATTATTGTAATATGAGTGATAAGTAGCATGTTATTCTGCACAAATTAGATCTTGATAGAGCTTAATACAAACTTCCTGTAATTTTTCTGATCATATAGTTTTCTTCCAGTTTTAAAATTTTTCTACTTGTTCTTGGAATCTCGTAGCAGTCTTAAAAGTATGTGTTTGTCTGCCTCTTCCCTTACCTTTTATGGGAATATTCTATTCCAGATGTTCTAATTCATATCCCCTGAAGATGGCCTTCATTAAACAAATGCCTAAGCAAGACCCTGACCAAAAATATTTTTTTTATTTTGATGAGGCATATTTTGTTGAACTAAAATCAACATTTTATTCTAATAAAAACTTGTAAATAACTATAATTTTAAATTAAAGGGATTTTTTAAAATCCTCTTAAAGGTAAGCATAGAACTTAGTATTGTTCACATGCACTTTCAAGCTATTTCTAAATACTGTGATAATTCCTGCAGAGCTTAAATTTTTAGTGATTTTCTTAGATTAATTAAATTTTTTAGTGAATTTTTAGGTGAATTTTATAGACGATGTCAGCTACAGTCTTCTACTGTGTCTACTGTGAAGGTATCACGTTGGTCTTACTCTGAGGTCTTACTGAAGATATTACTAGTGAAAATGTTTTTTTGTTAGTCAATAAATACCACAGATAAAGACTTTGAGAATAATTCTGTCTTTAAGTTTAAAAGTCTTCATTGAAATCATGCTTCTTGCTGTTCAGCCCACATGAAATCCTCACCCTCCTTCCCAACAACCTCCTCCCTCAGAATCTTCTGCCTTAGTCATTGGAAAAGAAGAGAATAAACTAATATTTATTAAAAACAGACTACTATATTTGAGTATAGGATCAAACACTATGTCTGGATTATTTTACTCTCAAAAACAATCCAATAAGGTGAGTATTTAATCACTCCCATTTTATAGACTAAGAAAAAAGATTCCAAGTGGGAAAATAGCAATATGATACCAATTCTGGAGCTAGAGATCCTTGATTTGAATGCCGAGTTCCATACTTTCTAGCTGTGTGACTCTGAGAAAGTTATTTAAACTTTCTGTGCCTCAGTTCTCATCATTAGTTGTGATAATAGGACCCTCTCAGGCTTGTTGACAGAATTTCAGAAATTAAAATTTACAAAGCACCTAGAACAATGATTGGATGTGGTAAGCCCAATATAAGAAGTGACTATTATTAAGTAACTTGCTCAGAGTCATAAAGTAGTAAAGGATCAGAATTGGAATTTTAAGTTTAAAGTCCATGTGCTTTCCAGTCTACAGAGAATTTTTTTAAAAAGCACACTGCATTTTAAGTGATAACACTAAAAGCAAGTAAGTAGGAAATTGGCTTAATGTATATTAGTGATCAAAATATTTTCAGAGGTCGTGAGCCTTGGTCGACCCACAACTGAGGATCTTTTGGCATCTGAAGATGTCATAGAAGAGGAAGAAAGCAAAAGGGAAATCTACTGGAAAATAATGAATATAGAAGAAGAAATTGAATTACTTCACAATCTAGTCCGTGCTATGTGGCCCTAATATGACACAAACCTTGCTCTCTGGGATACTTGTGAAGTGTTCAATCATTCAGTAGAGGACATACTCCTTACTATGGCTGAATGGAATTCCTCAGAACCATTCAATATACTTGAAACCCGTTGTTCAACACTAACTTTCATGGAAAAAGCAGAGAGATTGCATCTGGCCACTCATTTGCATTGCACTCCTTCTCTGCCAAAATGTCATAGACATCAGCCCAGCTGTCAGTCCAGCAGAGCTGACCATTGATTGTACCATGTGAAGCCCAGCCTAATACATTGTTTGAATTATATAATTGACTGAATATGTAGACCTGATGGATTTATCCTCAAGTCTGACCAACATGACTATAAATGCAGAGGAACCATTAGAGAGAGAACTTTGCTTGGGTAATTAAAGACATTTACTATCCATCAGTGACAAAGAGATTGAGGGCCCAGGTCCAGTGATAATATTTTGTGAAGTATGTATATTGCAATTTGGTACAATTACTCAGATCTTGAGTTTTTCAAACAAAGACAACTCAATAATAGTAACACTAGTTACGCCACTTACTTAAAAATCCTTCAATTTTCAAAGTGCTTTCATTTATGTTAAATAATTAGTAAATTTTAAATGATGATTTTCCATATAAGTAGAATTAGGAATAGAGTAGTAACCTATTTTAAATTCTAGCTTTAAATTGTGGCATTCTGTAAGTAGAAAGAGGGGATGATGATAATCCACTTAGTTTAAAACTCCTATGAGTTTTGTGTTCAGAATTATGAAGTCTTTTAAATTTAAAACAAGTTTGAAAATTAACGTAGTTTTGCTGCACAGTTTTAATGAGAAAAATCCATTTTAATCTAATGACCTGAAAAGTTTCTTTGTTTTTAACATCTAAAATAATGGGATACATAGGAAAACTCTCCTTTTTGAAAAAGTTTTTAAAAAGATATTACTGTTACAACTGAGTTAGCGACTCTGAGGCCTAAGTTGAATATTCACATGCAATCCAGAAGATGGGTTGTGAATTTTCACAGGTTATGCAGGAAAAAAAATAATCAGCTAAAGGTTGCTGCAACCTTCATCTGGAAGTGTAAGGCTTAGTGATAGTTTTGCCTTGGTGATTTATCTATTTAATCCCTAGTCATAAATCTTACAGATCACAAGCATTTTGGCTTCAAATTTCTTAGATAATATTGCTAAATAAATCAAGTATGTAGGGAGATAGAGATAGATTGGTATAATTATTATGATGTATGAATACAGACAAGCATATAATATTTAAATTATACATATATATCAACTTCATCTACTATTTACATT
This sequence comes from Smutsia gigantea, assembly GCA_032199065.1. Taxonomy (NCBI): domain Eukaryota; kingdom Metazoa; phylum Chordata; class Mammalia; order Pholidota; family Manidae; genus Smutsia; species Smutsia gigantea. The sequence continues at coordinate 95,960 of JAVSCE010022753.1, read as the reverse complement.
GCCCACTGTTTGCTTAGCCTTCTCATCTTTGTGATGTATATATTCTAGCTATAGATTGTAACTAGGTAGTGAAATTTATCTCTAGAGAAGCAAATAAAAAAGTGAATATTTCAAATGTTTTATATTCATTAATTTCTGGCATCACATAGCTTAAAAATGATGTGAAAGAGACCCATGAATGTCTGCCCTTGAACACTTAGGATGTACTTAGATAGTATTATTGAAATCATTTATATAATAAAATTCAAGATATTCTGTGAGTAATACTGCACAGAGGGTAAGCCTTTGATAAGTTCTATCTACTCTCATTGTGAATACTACTTCTTTTGTGGGCATCAAGAATGCCAAAATTTACATTTTTGAAAGAATGCAACACTTCTACAACTGACTTCTGGGCCTCCTCAAGAGACCACGTTGAATTACTTTTGTTAAAATTAGTAATTATAATAGATAAATATAAATATTCTAAGAAAAAGTAAATCTAATGAAGCATTCAGCAACATTCTTTAGAGATTTTAGAGTGTGTTAGAGATTTTAGAACACTTTCTTGCACATTGTTTTATGTCCACATGGGCAATTATGATGTATCTTACTAGTTCCATATACCAGAAGGCAAAACTAAACTCCAGAGAAATTAAATGCTCTGATCATGATCAGAGAGCTTGCTTGTGGCAGAACCAATATTCGAACCTATATATTCTGATTTGCCTCTCTGTGCTTCTTCCAATGGGACTATAGAAATAGAAACAATTGCAAACACATTGAAGAGAAGCAAACAAAGATTCAATAGAACTTAACATTAGACAAACTAAATGTTCATCATAAAACATCACTGTGTTTTACCAACAGTTACTCTAACTCAAATGTAGGGACTAAAGCAGCATGAGAAAGTACAGACTTAATTATTTAATGACTAACTATATATCTTAAAATTGAAATAATGTACTTTGGCAAAAAAATATTTAAGTATTAGTAATTGCAGCCCTTATTTCTTGTGGCGCTATTTTAAGTATTTGCCTTCATACTTTATTACTATGAAAGTCTTTACTAGGTAGATCATGTTATCTCATTTTGCAGAATGAGAAACCCAGATTTAGAAAAATACAGCATCCAAAGACTCAGAAAATAACCCAAATCTAATTACAAAACCTGATTATGCCCACTAAGTCAGATTTCACATTATTTGGAAATAATTAAATATGTGTTTGCCTAATGGTTTTCCTGAGAATAAGTAAAACAGAGTTTATTGAAGTAAAAGAAGAAAAAACTTATGGAGAAACTATAAAACTTCATGTGGCCCAAACTTACAGTCATGAAGTAAATGAGTTCTCCCTTAACTTTTCTCCTCTTCCTCTCAGTCCTTTGCTCCTTCGGCATTTAGGGTTGGCCATGCGTATCACCCTTTCCCCTTCCTTCTGGCATCTTGCAATGTCCTATCCCTTGGTGGTTTCCTTTTCCCTACCCAAGTGTCCCAGTCTGCAATTAGTTAAAAGGAGTCCTGCTCTCTTTAGTGAATGAAACAGAACATTCCCTGATTGTCTAACCCTAACGATGGAAATTTTGTGCCATTTATTTCATATCCCATCACTCTCTGTAAAGGCCACACAGTTCCCTCTTGCATTAGCTGTGATAAAGCTCAAAGCCATATGTTGATCTGCCACGAGCAAATGAATGTACTTTACAATATGCATTTTGTGCTCTAAATATACCCTTGATTTTATCTTACTTTTTAGTGTTTTTTTCTCTTTAACCTTATTACATCATTTTATCATATTGTACATATTTTGATAGGTAGGATTAAATTGTTTTTGGAACAAGGCTAATTGTATCTGTATGCATATACATAAACATGTTCATGCACATATTCACATGCACACATATATATACATCCTTATAAATGGGTCATTATAACTATGAAAATCTGTGTTCAGCCATTAAGGACTATTCTCATGTACAGATTCTACTGCACTGTAGTCCAGCAGTAGCTTCTATTCTGCTATTTGTGGAAAATGCCTGCTGTTCTTGGACCACTTGTGTCTTCTGTGGCATGGAGTAGATAATCCAGGGAGCCGAACACTCGCTGTGCAGGTGGAGAGCTAGCCAACTGGAGTTAAGTGACATAATCTTGGAATCACTTAGAGTCAACAGTGGTTTTACAGTTCCCTCTTTCTGTCACAGAACAGTTAGCTTCATGCTTTGGCCAAAATTAGTATCAAGTTACTGCATTTACCAACCCATATTCTATGGACATTTTTTATTGTGCATACTTATTTCTCATTCTAATTTTACTGTTGTTGAGCGCCATCTTCTCCATAGCTATAACTGCAATTATAGCACTAAGGGAGCGAACCCTTGGTTTATGTACTTTAAAGAAAATCAAACCACAAATAAAGATACGATTTTTGAGGATGTTTTACTTGGACACACCCCATCAACTATTTATATGACCAAAAATTTAAATTCACCAAGTCTTACCAGTAGGTTGAATGCTGGTCGGTTATAGAGAAAAGAGAGAGCACCAAATTAAAAATTGGAAGTCCTGGATCTCATGCCAAATTCTCCTGGAAAATAGCGATGACCCTGGGTAGGACAGGTATGCCTGCCCCAACCAGCTCACAGGAGTTTGTGAAAATGTGATGAAATTATTTGTAAAAGCACTCTGAAAATGTAAAGAGCTAGTCAAATAGAATATATTGTTTTTTCCTAAAGAAGTATCGATTTTTGTCAGTGACTGCATTTTACTTTACTTCTCTTGATTTTAACTGACACATGAGTATGTATTTAAGAATTCGAAATCTGTTTTATAAATAGTTTTAAAGTGTCCGAAGCCTTGTCAAGTATCTTCAACATGACTTTTGGTAAACTGATTTAGGATTTTTAAAAATAATTGGTATGGTTTTCTTTCAATCACTATAGTCCCACATGGGTGGCAAACCTAGGGCTTCTAGCTACAATCACTTTTTCCTTAGATGATGAAATAGCTACAGAATGCCAGTTTTAAAAGAAGACATGCACGCATTCTAGAGATTTGTCAAAATCCAGTCCTAGCTTTTATGTCTGAAAACAATGGCAAATCCCGGAGTAAGCATGGAAAAAATCCTGTTATGTTCAATTTTACATATGCCTCTTCTCTTCAGGGCAATTACACTCCTGCCAAGAAAAATCACCCGTAGCGAGCTCCCTTTGCAGCGTGAGTGGCAAGCCAGAGGCTGCTCTCTAAACGAAAGTGCTGGGTGTGACCTGATTCTGCTGCTCAGGGAAGCCCTCAGAACCCTTTAACACAGAAACTTTTATCTGGGTAACAAACCAGGCATTTCCTCCCTTACCTCACCAGATGTATTTAGACTTTACGCTCAGTTTAAATGCTTAAAATGGTAGAGCTACTTGGTTCTAATAACTTACTAACTATTAAAAAAGTATTATTAAATCTTCACAGGACTCCTTTGAGTTAATCCAGAGGAATGTTACTCAAAAATAGTCCTGTGACCTGATCTGCACAAAAGTTAAAGAATTCCAAAGTCGTCATGCAAGTGCCAGGAGCTGAACGAGATCAGGACTTGCAGCGTTTAATTTGTTGTTCTCTCTTTAATTCATTTAGCCATCAAGCAAGCCTCTACTGAATTATCCTGTCATATATAATAGAAAATAAATCTATTTAGTAGAAGGATAATAAGAGAAAGATTAAGTTGGGGGCATTTCCTTTTAAAATGACAGAGCAGTAGAACTTGCAGAACTCAAAATGGTCGTTGGCTCTTCAGAGAGTCATGGGTCAGTCTTGAGGTTGATGCCTAAGAGGGGTCTCTCACGAGGCAAAGAAGTATGGCTAGATGGACTGCTGAGGGCTGAAGCTAGCACATAATCACTCTGCTGGCTCTTGACTTGACGCTCAACTCTGTTACTGCAGACTCAAACTGGAAATATGCTCAAAGAGCGAGATAAACTTTGGAGCATGTCAGAGCACGTGAAATGGCAAGGTTGTTTTGATTTGGTTTTATTATACATTTAGGCAGAATATGCATGCTTTATCTTTTCTGAAAACTTTTCAGAGAATTCCAACATGATTACACATGGGCAGTAACCCCCATACACACACTCACACACACACACTCACACACACACACACACACACTCCTATGGTAGCAGTGCTAGAAGCAGGAACCACCTCTCACCACCACCAATATCACTGCCACTTCCATGAACACATACTGAGTTTTCCAAAAGCCTCTAACAGATTTTTTTATTTTGGTATCATTAATATACAATCACATGAGCAACATTGTGGTTACTAGATTCCCCCCCATTATCAAGTCCCCCCCACATACCCCATTACAGTCACTGTTCCATCAGCACACTAATATGCTATAGAGTCACTGCTTGTCTTCTCTGTGCTATACCGCCTTCCCCGTGCCCCCCACACATGATGTGTGCTAATCATAATACCCCTTATTCCCCTTATCCCTCCCTTCCCACCCACGCTCCCCAGTCCCTTTTCTTTTGGTAACTGTTAGTCCATTCTTGGGTTCTGTGAGTCTGTTGCTGTTTTGTTCCTTCAGTTTTTGCTTTGTTCTTATGCTCCACAGATGAGTGAAATCATTTGATACTTGTCTTTCTCTGCCTGGCTTATTTCATTGAGCATAATACCCTCTAGCTCCAACCATGTTGTTGCAAATGGTAGGATTTGTTTTCTTCTTATGGCTGAATAATATTCCATTGTGTAGATGTACCACCTGTTCTTTAGCCATTCATCTACTGATGGACACTTAGGTTGCTTCCATTTCTTGGCTATTATAAGTAGTGCTGTGATAAACATAGGGATGCATATATATTTTTGAAACTGGGCTGCTGCATTCTTAGGGTAAATTCCTAGGAGTGGAATTCCTGGGTCAAATTGTATTTCTATTTTTAGTTTTCTGAGGAACCTCCATACTGCTTTCCACAATGGTTGACTTATTTTACATTCCCATCAGCAGCGTAGGAGGGTTCCCTCAAAAGTCTCTAACAGATTCATCTGAGCTGCTTCAAATGCAGCCAGAGCAAAAGTGTGTGAGACCGTTTTGCCAGGCCTAGGAAATTCCTAAAAAGGCAGATGTACAGTCCCACTTGTTACTGATTATCATGGACCCAGAACAGTCAAATGTCAGTTATTACCATGTCAGAGGGATACTGCTCTCCCCCAGGCTGTATTCATGTCCGCAGAAATAGCAATGTCGTTCCATCCTCGATCGGCCCGACCCTAATCTCCGTCTGTGAGATGAGAACAAGCAGCCTGCACCCTTTTGTCTCAGCTGTACTGAAGAAAGAGAAATGAAAGTTTGCTGCTAATGACTTTGTGTCTCGGCTTCTCCCTTGTCCCTGTGGTTCTCAACAACTTCAACGTAGCTTTAGCCCGACGTGCCATTTAGAGCGGAGTCTTGGATTGATCTGTGATGAATGTCCTGTTGGGCACACAGGACCACGCTGTGAAAGGTAAGCATGTACCACACTGTCTTTCAAAATGATTTCTACCTTGGGAGTTATAAAACCGCAGGCATTATCATCTTCTGCACTACCCCAGAAACGCCACTACACTCAGTAAGGGGAAATAAAGTTTCTCACCACACTTGTCAAACAAATGCATTACATTTTTATAGTTTATTTATTCTCTAGAAATTGCTCTATAAATCTCCATTCACTCAGAGAATGTTTGATTAATGTTTTAATCTTAAAGGTTAAGCATTAACCTAGAAGCTTTCTAGAAACTATTGCTCAAGTGGAAAGTCATGCACTTTAAGATTTATCTGTCTGTCTACATTGGCACTATTTATTTTTCATAATTGGCTTTTTGTCCTTAAAATGTGGCTTAAATGTGTAGTTCATGGTCAGCAAGTGGTGCATAATCTACCTTGTATGTATTTGAAAATAAGAATAAAATACAGTTTATTGCCATGATTTTTATCCTCTTCTAATTACTTCTAAGCCAGTATTTTAATTCCTCTTCATTTTACTAGGTTGCTTTGCAGTGGATTCACAGAGATCATTTTATGTAATTTGTGTGACTGTGTTTCCTCCTGAAATATTTTTGGAGAAATGTTGTTATTTCAGTCTTAGGATGAAAATTGTACAAAAATCTCCCTTGGCAACATTGACAACCACAACAGCTCTCTAGTTTTAGCTCTGGAAGTAGTCCCCTCTGCTGCCATCGCTAGGGGGTGGGGAGGCTGAGGAAGTGGGCTGCTTTCTCCCAGCGGCACCAAGGCTTATACCACAGAGAGCGGTTTCTGCCTGTCCTTTCCTGTTGTCTTGGCAGCCATCACCCCCATTGCAACCAAGGTGCATAAAGTTAATGAAGCAGGGGCCAATTTATCCAGCAGCTAAAAGTCTGTGGACAAAATGCCAGTGACGCTTCCCAGAAGCACTAAATACTATGTGTGATTACGGCAGCATCCGTAAATTAGTAATGGGAGAACAGAAACGAAATAAGGAGGATTTACTTGCAATCAAGAAATGGGAGGTCTTTGTGTTAAAAAAAAATGCAGGGCATGTATATATTACTTACTGTAATAGCAGAACATATCGTTGCCAAGACAGATTTACATCAAATGCCTAACCCCCCACCCCAGCTCACTACAGGCAACCTTTTTTATAGCAACTAAAAATGATAGCTGCTCTGTCATACAGCCCCATTAAATCCACTTATTTAGGTGAACAGAGTCTCTGATGTATTTATATTGCCTTGTTTCATGCTCTGTTGTATTTTCTATGCATGTTAGACGATAGTTTCGGAACCATCTACAATGTAAAATCCTACATTTTATTTAACACACATTTCTTTAGTGTTTACCACGAGCTAGTCCCAGGGCTAGGTATAAGATACAAACAGATGCATTATAGCATCCTTGCCCTCAAGCAGCTCACATCTTTAATGTGGGTGAGAATGGTTGAATGTATTCTAGAGAGAATATTAATCTGAATAATAGAAATCACCAAGGAAAGAAATATCTGACAGAAGGCATGATTTCCTGTATAAAGTCTTTATTAATCTGATTAAAAAGAAGATGGAAACATGTATATGCAGCTTGTCAAACAGTGTACCTTATTTCCAAGTTTTCCAGTTAAAAATACTCTATTATTATATAGAAGATGGAATATTATATTTATTTTAGCCTGAATTTGGATTAGGGTTTTCTAGGAATATTTAGTGTTTATCACTTTTTGACATTTATATGAGCCAAAAAAAACCCATTAGATGGATCCAGAATATTCGGAGAAACATTTTTTTGAGATGTGCAGGCTGAAGTAGAATGGAGGGAGAGTAAGTGTCAGCAGAAGGAGGAGGTCCTGACTGTACTGAAAATCTTGTAATCAAAACTATTCTGTAAGTGATTAGTGTAATCAGTTTATGCAATCATTTACATAAAATCATCATTGGAACACTAAAGCAGCATTTCCCAAACTCTAGATGTTCTTGGAATAGTTTTCTGTGATCACATACGTTTGGGGTATCTATTTAGCACGTTAAAAGTTATGACATGTCCTGGAGTGAAGAAATCTGTTCGATTTGTTTAACTCTGCCATTTTCTAATCTTATGTTACCATTAAATCCCCTGCTTTCATTATATAGCAAGACTGCATCTCAGACTACAGCTCAGGTGGATAGGAATTCCAACTTTATATCCTCCATCTCAATTTAATTTCCATTCTGAGACCAAATTCTCTCAATGTTGGGGCCGCAAGAGCTTGGAAACATAATGTCAGTCAAGTACATTTTAAATTTACACAGTGTTATGTGTCCATCATACCTCAATTTTTAAAATTGAAGTTTTTTTTTCTCTTCTCCCTACCTCCCAATCTTAAACCAAAGTTCTGACAAACTTCTTTGCTAGCAAGATGCTTGAATGCTTGAGTGGGGATGTGTATGTATGTGTGTGGTTTGGGCAGTGGGCATACGGTGGGGCTTCCCAGTCCGAGTAATTCATCCACGCATGTTTCTGCTGACCTCTTCCTTTTTCCTGTCCTCTGGATTAGCTTTCCCTTCTGGTCCAGCAGCTCCCTCCACTACTTGCATGCCCCTGGTGAGGGCCCAGGACTCATTCTGTTGCTTTCATCCACACTGGGGGCCACCAACATCTCTACTCTCATCACCCCACCCCCCACCGCTGCCTTTCTGACTCCATCCCGCTTTCTTTGGAGAGAAACTGAGGAGGAGCTGCCACATTCATAAAAATGGCAACTTTTAGAGTCCAAAGCACAGAAGATTCCTATGTTTCTTCCATCTTCCCTGTAGGGTCCCTTCATTCAGCCATGTTACACAAAATGGCCTGGCTGCTTGATTGAAGGAAGGAAGAAAAATTGTGAACAAGAGGGTAGCAAAGCAAGATACAACAAAATATTGGTTGATATCCTGTCACATGTAGAATGCTAATTGGTTTTGGGGAACTTTTGCTGGGGCCAGAGCACCTGCGCTTTTGAGATATCACTGTTTTCCTCTGGGAAATGTTTTACACAAAGAAGGTAGAGAGTCAGGGAGTGAGGGAATGAGGTATTCATCATGGCTCTTTGCTAAGATTCTAGGCTTTTATCATCTGCACAAAAAGGAGAAAAAATTAAAAACAAGGAGATAGTATCCTGAATGGCAAAAAGGAATGAGTGTTGGTACATCAAGAGAAATGAAAAAGAATATGGAGAAGTGAACAAATGCCACTGATACCTGCACTACTGGGCACTGAGCTGCCTCCAGAATAAGTTTGCAGCTTCAACAACCTATCACACGTTATGGAGAAAGACATTTAAAAAGACTGTGGCAGGTTCACCTGATGGGATCCACAGGACCATGTGAAAGTTGATGGAATGCACAGATTGCTTAAACCCTGTCCCCCCCCACCCCCCACTGGCCAGTTTTTAACAACTGCTCCCTAAGTGAGAAGAGAGAGGTCAATGTCAAAACTAATTTCACAATTGCCATTGAGAATGCAGAAGGCATTTGAATGAAACTGCTTAATATTTGGAAAATTCACTTATAATTTTCTCTCTGTGTTTCATACTTGATGTCAGAAGAGTTTTGGTTTTTTTTAAATGTCAGTTCCAAATCCTATTTATTCTTTGCTTCAGAAATGTCTGACTCTGAATCAAGTCTAATTGCCCTCTAATCACTGTGCTGGTGAGAATGTCTATTCATGTCTGAGTCTCCTTGAACCCTTGAGTCCTGGAGGTAGAGTGTGGGGTTAGAGAAATAAAAAAAGAGAGATGGTTATACTCACTTGGTAGTACCCTTAGCAAAATTGGGACTCCAAGTGAGGGTTCAAAAGGCTGTCCTCATGTGCTTGGGCCGTTTGTGCGCCGCATAGGACTCAGCCAAGGATGGGCTACCAAGGACTTGAATCCGTGGGTCCTCTTCTTACCGTGCTGCACCTCGGTGCCCAGCCATGCCCACTATCTCTTCCTTTTTCTGCATAGGTCCAGAGAAGACCCTTTTTTTTCTAATTTTCAGAAGGCACCATAGAAGCGGACAAAGTCCCTCAGGCTTTAGCTGATTCAGTCAAATGGGAGGTAGTAAGAATGTAGCACTGATAAACAGCCACTCCCATTTATAATCCAGCCACCCTCCACTGGGCCTTTGCCAATGCTGTTCCCTCTCCTGGTAGACTGCAGCCCTTGTACTCCTCCACCTCAAACTAACTCTGCTCAACTTTTAAAACTCAGCTCTGCCATCCCGAAAGGGTCCTTGGCTAATCCTAATCTGAGTTGCTTGCCCTTTTCTATGCTTCCATCACATTGCATATCTCTAATAGTTCTCTGCTATATTTTAAGTGTATCTTTCTTCTCCATTGACTGTTGTATAAAGACTGTGACTTATTTATATTATTAGCATGTAAAAGTGCTCAGTGGATGTTTGATGAAGCATGGGAGGGAAAAAAGCAAAAGCTTTTCTAATTGGCTTAGAGAGAATGAAGCGTTGTTTTCAGTCTATAGATAATGGGAAGGTAGACCACAGATTTTAGCCAACAGTTGTTGAAAGCAAAAAATATATGAGAAAAGTGTCATTGGTGTTGCTTTCTTTTTCTTGTTGTTTCTTTCCACTTCCGCCCTTCTTTCTGTCTCTCTCTCTCTTCTCCTAATATTGTTCCTAAGTTATCAATAGAAATGACCCTATTACATAACTACATGTGTTATCTGGGGTCTCAGCTACACTTAAAGGGTCTCTTTCTAAAATAATGCAATTTAATTTTTTAAAAATTAGCAGACATGGAAAGGAAGAGTGCCTTTGTGATGTCCAGATGTCCATCTCTAGTGAGGGAGCCCATAAGCTCTGTTAAAAGATGTCCTCATTCAGCCTTGCATATGAAAGGGAGAGGACTTGAGATTTCAAATTGCAATTATTTTTGCTAGAGTGAAAAACTGAGAACCTGGAGAGGTCTAAAGGACTGTGATTTACACTAATTTTAATTAGGTGAATTGAACTTGATCACACTATTGAAAACACTATATTTATTAATGAGTTGTATGATTAGCAGTATTATATTCACTGATCCTAAAATTACTTTTTAATTTCTATTGAAACATCTTTATAAGTGTCTAAGAACATCATTCTATGTATAGAAATGCATATGCACAGTAATAAAGCCTGAATGTACACTTTGAGTAAAGTGGCATATTTCCATTTAATACATGGATCATCTATCATGTATATTACATGCTTCCTCACATGTCCTACAACAACAGCAATAAAAAATAAAAGACTGATGCTTCTTCAGTTATTCTATATAATTGTAGTTATTTTTTCATAAATGGAGGTTATTTTTTATTGTGGGAGAATTTTGGACTTATTAATTGGTGTCTAAGTTAAGAAAAATGCCCAGATCTTGTGATATAATGCCATCTCTCCTGAGGGCAGTAAGTCATTTTGAGAAAAGTGAACTGAAAATAATGGGTTTTTGTTGGCTGTGATAATGATCATTGTGTATCATTATTCTGGTGGAGCAAAGTCACTCTCTTAATGGTAAACAAAATGAGGTGTGAATATATGTGGATGCAATCATAAGCTCTGAATACCAAGTAAGACAAGAATTGGGTTGAAATTCAAAAGGATTTTCTTATTATCTTATTGAAAACCACTCCTGAAGGGATTTGGGGAGAATTTCATGCACTATAATGTTAGCTCATATTTTATAATAGTGAATTAATGAGCAATTATATTCGTGAGTGTCAGGATACTTCCAAGCAATATTTATACAGTGACTTTCCCAATTTATAAAATATTTTTTTGAATATTGTTAAAACTATTAATCTCATATACAAATAGGAGAAAAGGCTATTTCTGCAAGATTATTATGGTACCTACAAATGTTCTAGAAAACTTAGAATAATCAATGTATCTTACCAAATTAATGACTGCCCCATAATCATGATGTAATTAAAGTATCCTCATATAAATACTGGATTTAAACTATTTCTATTTCAAGTGGTAGAAAGCATTTCTCTACACAATGACTTAATATCTGTGAGCAGGTGAGCATAGAAGTAGTGTCCTATTGGAATTATATTCTTCCACCTTGCTTTTGTTCCCCCTCTATTTTGAACCTCGGTGCAGACTTTTTATTTTGCTAAGAGGGCACAGATGACAAAGCTGCCTGACTGCAGGACTTCGCATGCATTTTTTTGTTCTCCTTTGGCAAGTGTGCCTAATAGGAAGCATGAGAAAACATACCTGTAAGAGCAGAATATAAACAGGTGTTCCCTGTAAGGATGTATCTCTGCATCTGTAACATCAAGTACCAGGGTAACACATAATATATAGTAGCTACAGGGAAATTTGATACTATGTATAATTTAAAAATCTTCTCATAAACTAAACATTTTTTCCCAATAATATGTAAAGTAGTGTTTAGTTCCTTTAAAGAAAAAGATCTAGAGTTTGCTAATATGAGTTGTGGGCCCAATTAAGCATCACCTTATGGCACATTCCCATAATATGCAAGCATACCTGCTTCTCAGTAAAGATTTCGGTAAAAACCTGCCTCCATATGCAAATGTAATTACATGCAAACCTATTATTAATGCAGATATACCCACAGCCCCCATCCAAATAATGATGAAAACCTTTAGAGTCACAGTTATTTTATATAATAAGTTCTGAATTCTCACTCCTGGATTTCTTCGTTGAGCCTGTTTCCTCATAAAAAGCTCTTGCTTCAGCAACAGCAAAAAAGTGGACCTTACGTGTTTGTACAGAAAACAACCAACTGGAAAAGATACATATGATGTGGTGTACTACACAGGCTTTCCAGCACGGACCTGGACTCCTTGAGAGTGTCAGCAGCAGATTTCTTATTATACTTTGGTCTCATCTTCAGTGCCCACGACAAGATTTTGTTTTTTCTTTTTTCTGGCTGAAATCTAATTACTAGTGGGACTGGCAGGATTTCGTCTTGTATCCACACTGCAGTTATAGAAAAACAGTTTTTTAATCACCTTGCATTTGAGAAAACGAACACTTAAAAGGAAAACCTACCGTCCTGGGAGAGGAGTAGCAGGAAAAATATATAAACATTGCCCCCAGTGGGTTTCAAGAGTTCCTTTCAAATACCTACTGATGAAATTTTTCGCCTTAGGTGTGCAGAAGGCTATTTCGGACAGCCTTCTGTACCTGGAGGATCATGTCAGCCATGCCAGTGCAGTGACAACCTCGACTTCTCCGTCGCTGGCAGCTGTGACAGCTTGTCTGGCTCCTGTCTGATATGTAAGCCAGGTACAGCAGGCCGGTACTGTGAGCTCTGTGCTGATGGATATTTTGGAGATGCAGTTGATGCGAAGAACTGTCAGCGTAAGTCCTGAACTATTGACGCCCCTGCCAGAATTGATGCATTGCTCCTCAAAGTAGCGGATGAGTCCCTGAGTGAGGATTGGAGCGTAGGATATTATGTGTAAAACATGTATGATAGATGCGCAAGCTATACATAGAGTCTGTATATTCTTTGTACTAATACATTTTTGTACTAATAGAGTAAATCCTTTGAAAATTGCTGCATTGTTGAGGTGTCGTTTTTCATATCTTAGACCTATTTCTGTTTATGCAGGGAATGAAGATTTTAAAATAAATTTATATCCATGACAGGGAAGAAGAATTTGGAAGTTAGGTAGACCTATTTATCCATATTGTTTATCTCAATTCTAATGATTTTCTTGAAATAAATGTGTTTGCCCATATCATTTTATTAGTACCTGTCAGTAGGTATTAATCTGTTATGCTTTCATATGTGAACTTTACATTCTTGCATTTGATAATAGGTGTACAATTCTGTCAATATTTTCACACACTGGCATTTGTAATTGTTGAGTGATTTAGCCTTCACCTCAGGGCTATTCATAGAATGCTATTTCTGTGTTTTCCTTCCACAAAATTAGCTATTCCAGGGCTTCATCCCTTTTAGTAAGTAAATTCCTCCTCTTACCTTCACCTCCTTAGCTGTATCATTCAGTGTGCTGCATAGAATTTATAAATGCTTTATATTAGTGGTAGTATACTGTGCAAGGAAAACCCAGTGGAATGTGAACCCAAGTCAGCCCTTGAGTGCTTTACATTGGCTTCGTCAGCCTCACCTCTGTCATAATCTGTATGCAGAGCAGGTTCAGAGAATATCCCAGCTGTTCACTTTGTCCAACTCTTTCATTCATTCAGCTGGGTCTCAGGGCCTGCAAAATTATGGAAACCACTAAAAATGTAGAGCCAGTTATTGTCTCTGATGTAAACACCAAAGACCTGGTAGGGCGCTCCATTTCAAAAAGAAATATGGCTTTCTTCTCAGAGTTTTGGAAGGTGACTGCCAGCTTTTGACATTTAAAAATGACAGTTTGCTGAATCAAAAACAGATCACTCTCTGGAACAATCATCATCTGTTAAGATCATCTGTAAATTTTTCTTAGAGGAGATCCTTTATATTTTATCTTTTCATTTTATGTTTTTACTTTTTTGCCTCTTTACTGCCTTCCCCTATTTCACTTATCCACCCTAAGCCTTCCCCCATGTTAACCACCAGTCACTTCTTAGTGTCAATGAGTCTGTTGATGTTTTGTTCATTTTGTTTTGTTTGGCTTTAAGATTCCACAATAATTGAAATCATAAGGTATTTGTCTTTCTCCACCTGGCTTATTTCACTTAGCATAATACCCTCTAGGTCCATCTATGCTGTTGCAAATGGAAGGATTTCTTTCTTTTTTATGCTGAATAATATTCCATTGTATATATGTTCCACGTCTTCTTTATTCATTCATCTATTGATGGGCACTTTGGTTGCCTCCATATCTTGGCTATTGTAAATAATGTGTCATAAACATAGGGGTGCATATGTCTTTTTGAATCAGAGACTTTGTTTTCTTCAGATAAATTCCTAGAAGTGGAATTATTGGGTTGTGTGATATTTCTATGTTTAGTTTTTTGAGGAACCTCCATACTGCTTTCCACAGTGGCTGCACCAATTTACATCCTCACTAACAGTATAGGAGGGTTCCCTTTTCTCTACATCCTTGCCAACATTTGTTATTTCTGTCTTTTGGACAGTGGCCTTTCTGACTGCTGAGAGATGATATCTCACTGTGGTTTTGATTTGCATTTCCCTAATGACTAGTGATGTGGAGTGTCATTTCATGTGTCTGTTGCCCATCTGTATTTCTTCTTTGGAAAGTTTTTTTCTATCTTTTCATTGGGTTGTTTTTTCTCTGGCGTTGAGTTGTATGAGCTCTACATATATTTTGGATGTTAACCCCTTATCAGATTCATCATTTAAAAATATATTTTCCCATACTGTAGGTTGCCTTTTTGTTTTGTTGCTGGTGTCCTTAGCTGTACAGAAGCTTTTCAGTTTGATATAGTCCTGCTTGTTCATTTTGCTTTGTTTCCCTTGCCCAGAGAGCTGTATCCAGAAAAAAAATTGCTCATGCTTATGTTCAAGAGTTTTTTGCCTATGTTTTCTTCTAAGAGTTTTATGGTTTCATGTTTTATATTTAGGTCTTTAATTTAATGTTTACTTTTGTGTATGGTAGTCGGAAGTAAACCAATTTCACTCTCCTCTGTGTTAGCTATCCATTTTTCCCAATACCATCTATTGAAGAGAGTGTCTTTTCCCCATTAAATATTCTTGCATCCTTTGTCATATAGTAATTGATCATATATTTGTGGGTTTATTTCTGGGCTCTGTATTCTGTTCCATAGATCTATGGGTATGTTCTTGTGCCAGTACCATACTGTTTTGATTATTATAGCTTCCTGGTATACCTTGAAGTCAGGGAGTATAATACCCCTAGCTTTATCTTATTTTTCAGGATTATTTTGACCATTCAGGGTCTTTTGTGGTTCCATGTGAATTTTAGGATTATTTGCTCTGTTTTCATTGAAAATGTTGTTGGTATTTTGGTAGGAATTGCATTGAATCTGTAAATTGCTTTGGGTAGGATGATCATTTTGACAATATCAATTCTTCCTTTCCACGAGCATGGTATAGATTTCCATTTATTTGTGTCTTCTTCAGTTTCTTTCATCAGTGTCTTATAGTTTTAGAGTACAGGTCTTTTACCTCCTTGGTTGGGTTTATTCCTGGGTATTTTATTCTTTTTGATGCAATTGTAAAGGGAATTGTTTTCTTGATTTCTCTTTCTGCTAGTTCATTGTTAGTATATAGGCATGCGACAGACGTCTGCATATTGATTTTGTGTCTTACAACTTTGCTGAATCCAGTTATTCTTATAGATTTTTTTTTAATTTAGGGTTTTCTATATAGTATCATGTCATCTGTGAATAGTGATGTTTTACTTCTTCCTTACCAATTTGTATGCCTTTTATTTCTTTTTTTTGTCAGATTGCCATGGCTAGGAATTCCAGTACTATGTTGAATAGAAGTAGTGAGAGTGGGCACTCTTGTCCTGTTCCTGATCTTAGAAGAAAAGTTTTCAGATTTTCACCATTGAGTATGATGTTAGCTGTGGGTTTGTCATACACAGCCTTCATTATGTTGAGGTATATACCCTCTATACCCATTTAGTGGAGTGCTTTTATCATGAATGGATGTTGAATTATTTCAAATGCCTTTTCAGCATCTATTGAGATGATCATATGGTTTTTGTCCTTCCTCTTGTTAATGTGGTGCATTACACTGATTGATTTACAAATATTATACCATCCTTGCAACCCTGGAGTAAATTCCACTTGATCATGATGGATAATCCTTTTGATATATTCGTGAATTCTGTTTGTGAATATTTTGTTGAGGATTTTTGCATCTGTGTTCTTCAAGTTTGGAAGTATTCCCTCCTTTTCTATTTTTTGGAATACTTTAAGAAGGATGGGTATTAGCTGGTCTTTAAATGTTTGGTAGAAATCACTTGTGAAGCCATCTGGTAATGTACTTTTGATCGTTGGGAGTTTTTTGATTACCTATTCAATTTTGTTACTGGTAATCAATCTGTTCCATCTTTCTATTTATTTTTGGGTCAATCTTGGAAGATTGTACATTTCTAGAAATTTTCCCATTTCCTCTAGGTTGTCCAGATTATTGGTATATAATTTTTCATAGAATTCACCTATAGTTCTTTTAATCCGTGTATTTCAATTTGTGAATTTAGTCCATTTACACTTAAAGTAATTATTGATAAGTATATACTTATTGCCAGTTTATTAATTTTCTGGTTGTTTTTATAGTTCCTCTTTCCTTTCTTCCTCTCTTATTCACTTGTTATTGATGGTTTTCTTTAGTGTTGTGCTTGGATTCCTTTTTTAAATTTCTTTCTGTATCTGTTATAGGCTTTATGTTTGTGGTTACCATAAGGTCAATGGTTGCTCAATTTCAGACACAATCTAAAATTACTACTTCTTTATTCTTATTCCTCCTACACACATTATGTATCAGATGTCATAATTATATTTTTAGTGTATCCCTTGACTAATTTTGTATATAGTGGATTTTACTACTTTTGTTTCTTGACTGCATACTTGCTTTGTTTTGGTATGCTACCTTTATTTTAGGTTTATTTTCACTGATAAAAAATATTAGACTTAACACTTCCATCTAATGAAGTCCCTTTAACATATCCCAAGGCCAGTTTAGTGGTGGTGAATTCTTTTAACCTTTGTTTATCTGGGAAACTTTTAATCTCTCCTCCAATTCTGAATGATAATCTTACTGGGTAGAAGATTCTTGGTTGTAGTTTCTTCCCTTTCAGGACTTTGAACATTTCATGCCACTCCTTTCTGGCCTGTAAAGTTTCTGCTGAGAAATCTACTCATAGCTTGGTAGAGTTTCCCTTATAGGTAACTGTCTGCCTCTCTCTTGCTGCTTTTAATATTCCTTATCTTTAATCTTTGCCAATTTAATACTGTATATCTTGATGTTGTCTTCTTGGGGTTCATCTTGTTAGGGGCTGTCTGTATTTCCAGTACCTGGGTGTCTATTTCCTTGTGCAGATTGTAGAAGTTTTCAGCAATTTCCCCTAAGAGACTTTCTATTCCTTTGTCTCTCTCTTCTTCTTCTGGTACCCCTATTATGCAAATATTGTTTCATTTGGAGCTGTCAAACAGGTTTCTTAGGATCTTCTCATTTTTGGAAATTCTTTTTTCTCTCTGTTTTTCATATTGGTTACTCTGCAGTTCTCTTTCTTCCATAACACTGCTTCCTGCAGTCTGCTCTTCATTTGCTCTATTGTATTTTTCATTTCAGTTACATATTATTCAGCTCTGAATAGCTCTTTTTCAAATCTTCTGTCTCTCTGTTGAAGTCCCCACTGAGACCATCAATTCTTTCTGTGGGTCAGTGAGCATATTTATGACTGTTACTTTGAAATGTTTATCCAGAAGAGTAATAATCTCTGTTTCATTTAGCTATCTTTCTGGTGTCACATCCTGTTTTTTGTTTGTTTGTTTGTTTTGAACATATTCCTTTGTGTCCTCATTTTTTCAGGGTTTCTTTGTTTCTTCCTTTGTATTAGACAGATCAGCTATGCTCCCTGTTCTTGAAAGTAATAGCTTTATGAAGTGGGCATCCTCTGGTGCCCAGAAGCTTAAGATTCTTTGCTTACCAGTGCCTGGTTATCTTTTGTGGGTGAGCTTCAATTGCTGTCGGTGGGCTGTGGGCTGGGCCTGCCTTTCTCCCTGTCTAGCCTCTGCATGCCCATTTTATGATATATGCTTCTGCTGGGATTCATTGTGTGTGGGGCCATCCTCTTCCTTCCAGTCAGCAGTGGGGGACTGGGCCAGACAGAGAAGTTATGCCATGGGGCATGGGCAATGAGTTAGTGGAGAAGACAGAGTTTAGAGCTGGCTCCTACAAGTGTCTGGCCAGTTGAGTGGAGGGAGGAAAGGGAAAGTATTGTACACTCTCCATTTGCCAGTCAGGAACATCAGTCTGCTAGTAGGCCAAGTGGGCCAGGAGGGGCAGGCATGCAGGGAGGTGCTCCTTTGTCGAGCCAACAAGGGAGATGGAGAGTTTTAGAGCTAGCTCCTACAAATGCCTGTCCATTTTGGCTGAGGGAGTCCTGGGTAAGTGTTGTATGCCTGCCCTTTCTCCTCTGTAGAGAGCTCCCTGCAACACCTGCCCTTATAGTACACTTCCCACTGCTGATAAATCTTTCAAACTAGTCCATGTTGGGTGTCATCAGGCCCCAAAGGAGTGTGCCTATCCTCCACAAATGACAGGAGTCTCAGCCTCCCAGAGTACCCTAACTCTCCTTGGTGTCCATTCCTATTAATCATCAAAGCCCAGTGGAATGAGGACTTGTGTCTCCAGGGCCAGCTGTGTCAAATGCCTCCCACTTGTGGAGTGTTATGAGAGAATGGTTTGGGTCACAATCATTCATGCTTCTGTCCCTTTACCCTTTTCCATGTTGTGTTTTCTTCTTCACTAGGCATAGGATGGGCTGTTCTGCAGTCTTCAGGACATTTTTAGGGTTAGCTGCATTTGCTGAAGTTGCTCCCTTGGTGTGTTCATGGGACAAGGTTTTCACCTTGCCTTTCTACTGTACCATCTTTTTACCACCTCTCTACCTATCATCTGTAAATTGATAATTAAAAAAAATTTTTTTTAATTTAAATCTTTTGAAGCAAAATTTCCACAGGCTCAGAAGTGCCTTTCCACTGTGTCTTCACTGTGGATTTATGGCATCTGTGTAAAAATCATAAGGACCTTCAGAAATTCTCCCATTCAGACACATCATGATGGTGTCAATTTTCTAGCTTTTCAACCCTTGGCAAGACATTTCACCTCATCAGGACTCAGTTTCCTCATTTATTGTCTGTGGTCATAATTGTCTGTGGGGATTAAAGGATACAGCACATAGAAACTGTCCATTCTATAGCTACCTGGAACCTAGGATACTCACAGAGGGCAGCTTCTTTGGTAGTAGTGCTCATAGGTAGTTGTGAGTAATCCATGGTTCACTAATTTTAGAGCTGTGTTAATCATTTAATGACCTTTTTTCTATCTTCCAGTGACCCTTTCCATAAAGTTGAGGGATGGTTCCACTCATATTATTGTGGTAAATTGGGTATCTATGGTGTGAAATCTTAAGAATACATAGAATAATATGGTATAAAAACATTTTTGAACCATCACCAATTTTTACACTGCTTGCATTAACATGATATTGGTTTTTAACACTTTTCAGCATAAACAAATATAAGAAGCTCACTTATTATCAATTTCTATAATTTTTCATAGATATAGTAATTCTTTATGCATTGGTAATGCAAAAAAACCCTCAAGAAAAGAAAATTTGTGAAAAACCATTGTTCTTGTTGCCTGTATATGTGTTCACGAAAAACACACCACTAAAAAAAAAACATATTTTGCTTTTTAAATGTATGTACACTGTTATACATTTCATTTAAAACTATTAAACATTCTATATTGCCTTTGTTATTTTTATGATCACATTAATTTATGGTCAACTTAATCTTGTGTTTCCCACTCTAAAAAAAATGGCTTCTAAATTCTAAGCTATTTGAGATTTTAAAAGTTGATGTATAATATACATAAGAAACTCAAAAAAAGAAATTAAAAGTATATATAGCAATTCTGTTGTCCAAATGAAATGGATATTTAAAGAAAACATTTCCTTTAGCCTTTTCTCATATCACAGCTACAGACTATAGACTCTCCTTAGACTCTTGCCTAATGAAAATGACTGGCTGCTGACGAGGCCAGTTCCTCATTGTCCACCCAACTATTATCAAGTCGGCAGGCACTGAAGGCCCAGTACTAGAAGAAAAATCAAGGAATTTTAGGAAAGCAGTAAAACTAAGAACTTCGAAGCAGATAAACAAAAAGAGTCTAAGCCGATGGAGTAGTTGTTTGTAATGTATTTATAAGTTGTGCTCTGATTGATCAAAGTATCCAGAGACATGAGAGAGACAAAACTTACCAAAACTGTCTCTGAATAGTCTAAATTCCCATGTTACTTCCTTCCCACACCACATTTTATTCTGGTATCAATATAATTATATGTGCCATTAAAAATATACTTGTAGACTACAGAGTGAGCCATTAATTACTGTCCTATTTATGAAAAAGCCACTATTTTATGAAAAGGCAATATTCATCCCAGTATACAATTATAGACAATATTTTCTGTGTTCATTATACAGATTACTGAGGCTTATTTACTACTCTTGCAAGTTTGTACCCTTAAATAACATCAGTTTTAATCCCCCATCTCCATCCCCTGTAACCACCATTTCAGTTTTTTTTTTACAAGTTTGACTTTTTTAGAGTCCACATATAAGTGATATCATACAGTATGTGTCTTTCTCTGACTGACTTAACTCATTTAGTATAATGTGTTTAAGGTCCAAATAGCAGGATATCCTCCTTTCCCATGGCAGAGTAATATTCCATTTTGTATGTGTACCATTTCCTTTTTATCCATTCATCCATTGATGGGCTTTTGGCTTGTTTCCATATCTTGGCTATTGTGAATAAAGCTGCAGTAAACATGAGAGTATATATATATAACTCCTTAAAATATTGTTTTCATTTCCTTTGAACATATACCCAATAGTGCAATTGCTGGATTGTATGGCATATCTATTTCTAATTTTTTGAGGAAACTCCGTATTGTTTTCCTTGGTGGTTGGAGCAATGTACATTCCCACCAACAGTATGGAAGTGTGCCCTTTTCACCACATTTTTGCCAGCACCTGTTGTCTCTTGTCTTCTTGATGATCACCATTTTAACAGGTGTGAGGGAATACATCATTGTGGTTTTGATTTGCATTTCCCTGATGATTAATGATGTTGAGTCTCTTTTCATGTACCTGTTGACCATTTTGATGCCCTCTTTGGAAAAAATGTCTACTTTGTTCTTCTCCCTTATATACCTCTCTAATCTTAAAGGTTTATATATAACATATATATTTTACCTCAAACTCATTTTTTAGCTTAACACAAAAATTGGTGCATAGTAAATATTCATTAAATTGAAAAAATAATGTTGCCTGATTAATAGTGGCATTAATGTTATGCCAGGGTGGTTATTAATTTTGCCAATTTCTCATTAGCTCTAGAGCCAATGTGCATTACTTACAGTTCACTGTGAAGCAGTGAAACAGCTAAAGGAATGACAGAAAAAACCTTTTACCCGGAGTCATGTAACTGAGGTTCTGGACTCAGTTATATCTCCTATCATGTGGCCTTGTATGGATTATGGCTTCTTTGAATTTCAGTGTTTCATTTTTAAAATTGCACTAATAATGATGACATTAAGTTTTAACAGCATATGGCACAGCAGGCTCCATGCTATAGCTTACATGAGTCATCTCTACAGTTTGTACAAATGTTGCAAGGATCAAATGATACAATGCTTAACAGCACATATAGCAAATCAGAAAACATTCTATTCTAAGACTTAGTTGCCAGTGTTAGCCTCTAGGGGGTATTTATTATCGATCAAGTTTACTAGGACAATTAAAAATTTTTCTCAACCCAGGTCTCTCTTCTCTTTGCAGCTTGTCGCTGTAATGTCAACAGCTCCTTCTCTGAGATATGCCATGCTAAGACAGGACAGTGCAAATGCAAACCTTATGTGCAGGGACGGCGGTGTGATGAATGTAAGGTACGGAGTAGGTGCTGACCAGTGAACTACTTGCTGAAAATTTCCATTACCTTTCAAGTGACATACACTAGCATATTGGAAAAAATATTCAGGATTATCTAATTCTTCATGCAAAATTACTGTGAAATGGTTTTTGAAAATAGAATAATTTGCCATACACTAGCATTTGACCTTCAACCTATATTTCCTTGTCAGTGGATTTGTGTAATATTTACTGTAAATCAGATATTTCTGAAACAACATACAAATTTAATCCCAGTCGATGGAGAGTAAAATACTCTTTCCTTTACTTTTATGTTTTTTTGTTTGTGTTCTTTGTTTATGTATTTGGCAGACTAAACTGTTCCACACCCTTTGCTTTAGCAAACACTTTGCTCTAGTTCCATAATTTAGTAGTTCCAGCGAGCACTGTACTTACGAAAAGTTTTCAGTGGAAAAGCTAATCAAGGTATTTCTTAGATACATCATTTTGCTAAAACGAAACAAAAATCAAAATATGTTGCTCACCATTCCTGAACATAATGCCTTGTCTCTAGTATTGTGAGCATCTGGAGAGTCTTCCATGAGAGTGCATGGATTTGTTACTACCTCTTTCACATAAATATGTATTTTTAGTGGTAAAGACTGGTATGCAGAAGCAAGCGTTTCTCAGATGTCAAAGTGGCCTTTCTGTAGTAAGTTCTATCATCTGCTTCTATCTGTTGAATATCATATGCTCTTTCTGTTTCTGTTTTATTTTTCTGTTGGCTTATAAAGCCCAATATGTGGTGGGACCCAGAGAAGCGGTTCTGCGTGTCATGTGACTGCAATGCTGTTGGCTCTGTGACGCTGCAGTGTGATGTTACAGGAAGATGTGTCTGTAAATCAGGCTTCGTAGGGAGACAGTGCAACCTCCGCAGGCAGGCGCTCCGACAGGAGGAGCGGTCCCAGAGAGCGCAGCGGGTGCTGGGGTCTCGCCAGAGGTGGGCTTTCAGCAGCTCCGGCGGGTGCCCTCGAGGAGCCTATCGGGCCCCCGCTCCGGTAATCCCAGAGGCGCTGCATGGCTCGTGCCTCCGCATGTTGTGTTCCGTGTGCTGCGGCTGACCTTCCCCGTCAGCAGTTTACCAAGTAATGGTTCCTAAGCGTGCAAATTCCAAGTGCAAAAAATAATAATAATAAGCCAAAACAAAACAAACTAGACATTCTCTGATTGAAACCTTGTCTTTTAAAAATAACAATCTGTATGTTAAAAAGCATAGTCAAGTTCATAGGTTTATAAAAGTTTCAGTTGACCGTGGATATGTAGAAAACAAAGAAAAATTCTTGTAGGAGCCTATGATCTTAGAGGTGGAAAGGACCTCTTCAGGCATCATTTGGATCAAGTTGTCTTTTCTGAATGAACAAATGAAGGGAAACCAAGCAAAGAAAATGACTTGCCCAAGAAAATCCAGCATATCGGTCTCACATTTGGCTAACATTTCGTCACAGTCAATGATTTTGTTACATTTCCACATCCTGAATTTGCTCGTGTATACAACAAACACATTTTCTCATGCATACAAACAAGGAACACATTTTAATACACTATGAATGTACACAAAGTAAGGAAGCATGTTTTCCACTACAAAACTTCAGGACCCCTTTTCACAAGGCAAAACAAATGCTTGGAGGAAAGAAGAGAAAAAGGTAGGAGGGGAAGGAGAGAAGGAGGGTCCATGGCCAGAGTAATAGGAAACAAAGTTTGCCAGTACAGAATTAGAACCTATGGGAGAGGAGAGAGGGTAAGGGATAGAAGAAGGGGACTGAAGTAAAAAGAAAAGAAGTAAAGAAAAAAAAATTCATGGTTTTATTTTTTGACTCTTCATTGACATTTTAAGAAAACTAGTTTTGATATCAGACTGCCTCAGGTCAAATACCAGACTTACCGCTTCCTAGATGTAAGTTTTAATTTTAAGTTTATATTTAAATTTAAAAAGTGAAATTCAATATATAGAAAGATTATCTTTCTATAATTCAGCTTCTTCATCTGTAGTAGGACTCACTTCCCGAGGTTTGTGTCAGCTTGGATTCTCTGAGAACCAAGTTCCAAGAGATTTACTGGAAGACATGCCTAGGAAAGATGAAGCAGAGGGCCAAGTATGCAGGGAGCCTTCTGCTCCAGTGCAGGTCTGACTTGCATGAAAGGAGAGGGAAGGAAAGATTGGGTGGAAAAGCCTCATTCAGTACATTCTGCCAAAATCTCCAATTCTTGGCCTGGTCAGTGGGAAATGCCAAGCAAAATTTGCCCATAAGAGGAATCCTAGGTTAGGCAGGAAGTTTCTGGTACTTTATCATAATCAGTCATTGACTGAGAGAAGCATGACCTGGTGTGAATTCCTCCGGTGGATCCAAAAGAGCAGAAACTGGAGGTTGTCAATCAGCAGCACCCCCACTGCAGCTTCTCTTGCAGGCATATCTTTCCAGACACTTCCATGGCTATTTCTAGGTTGTCATGAGAATAGTGCAATGACATACATCTGGAGAATTCTTAGGAAATGTTAGATATTATTACTGTTTTTGTTACATGAAGAAATGAAGAAATTAAATGAAGGAATCTTTAAAAAAAAGATCGTTTTCAAAAACAAATGCATGTATTTCAAGTAAAAGGAAGGGTCAGTAACAGATCAAAATGTCTCCCAAGATATACATTTAGCAGAAATGTATCCACGCCCTTTTCCTGCATATTCAATAGCGCTGTTGTACAGAGTGGTGTTTCTCCCTAACACCATTTTTTCCTCTGAGGCAGTATGTGTGAGTTAAGAGCACAGACTGAATCCATGCTAGCTGATTTGGAATCCTTACTCCACTATTGGCTAGCTGGTGACGTTAGCCAGATTACTTGACCTTTCTGTGTTGTATTTTCATTGCTCTGTAAAAAAAGCTATTATAACTATCTTCCAGAATTATTTTAAGGATTAGATAAATTCATTTTTATAAAAGGCTTTAGAACAGTGCTGGGCACATAGCTAGCACAATACAGAAGCTCTAGTTGTTGTTATTACCCCAAGGGAAAATAATTTATGGGAGATCATCAAACTTCCCATTTAGACCAGACAGGCAATCTTTCCCATATTTGTTTTACTTCATTAATCTCAGTTGTTGACTAGGGATGTTTGCTCCTTAAATTTATTTGCTACAGGGATTTTCCTTAGACCCTAAGATAAATTTCTGTGCACCAAATTTTATTACTGAATTTGGTACTCTTTGTTTTGGTATAACTTAGTCAATAAAACTGCATTATTTACAATATTTGAAAAATATGATAGAGATATTTCTTCTTAAATATTTCTTTACATAATGAACTTTGGAATTTTTAAAATATCATTTAGAAGCTCACTTAGTATTTTATTAACTTATACAGCAAAGATATATATATATATTATGGTAAGATATATATGTATATATACACACACACACACAAAGATATATATATTTGTTATGCATATATATATGCCAAGTGAAGAAAAATTGGGTAAATAAAAATAAAGTACTACCTCTATAATTCAGAGTTCTAAGTGAAGAAAATTAAAGAAATAAGGACAAAGTACTACTTCTATGATTCAGTTATTTTTAAAAAACTTTTACTATATCATGTTCTAGTCTTATTTCTGTGTATATATTTCTCTTTGTGTGTTTCTGAGTGATATGTGTCTCATTATAGTTAGGTAATTAGAATCAGTGTATATATAATTTTGTATTCTGCTTTTTGAAGTTTTACTTAATTCTATGTCCTAAGCATATTCATATCATTAAAACTGCTTCAAAACAGGATTTTAGTGATTGCATATCATTTCATGTCATGAATGTAGCATAATTTAATTTATTCAACTTTTTTTCTAACATTGAACATTTAAGTGCCTCTAGAGTTACTCACTGTGATACATAATATTGTAATGGACATGCTCATATTTTAAACATTTTCCCAATTTCTGACTATTTCTGTAAGCCAGGTATTTAGAAGAAATTCTAGATGGAATTTATTTTTGTGAAATAAAAATACATTATTTTTTAAATGAAATTTTTCCTTATGTAATTAAATTTAATTATATAAAAAAAGAAAAAATCATACATTAGGTCATTCATTAGAACTGATACACACTTTCTTCTTTAATCATATAATGAAATCTAAATTAGGACTAGAAATAAAGTCGGCAATAAATATAAAGATTAAAATGATCATCAAACAACCCATTTTACAGTTAAAACAGAGCTATTCTTAAGTACAGTCAAATTTGCACACTTATTTTCACTGTGCTTGTTTTCTAGAACTTATTTTTAATACTGTTAACAGTAATTGTTAAAATGCATAATGAAGCTTATTCATTTCTGTTTGGGTGGCTTACATTAAATAGCAAGATTTATTTTTACCGGGAAGTAACTATTAAGTCTAATTTTCCAAAACAGGAATTATTTTTTACAAAGAAGTAATTCCTGAGACTAATTCTCCAGATTTAAATATTGTAAAAATGTGACATACTTCATATTTAAAAAGACAACCTTGATGTGCTTGATGTAGGGTATCAGCTTTTTATTTTTCTAGTAGGAGTGATTTTTTTTATCCATCAGCACTTTCTAATATAGACACTGTAGGTCCGACGACATGTATTTCAAGGAAGTCGACCAAAGCTAGCAATGAAAACTTGACTAGAGAAAGTTAAATGTTGAAAATAAAAGAAACTTATGAATAGCTCATCAGAGAATAACAATTTTTTCCATCTACCTAATCTTGCTTTGATGTGCACTCCACAAATTATTTTCAATTAAGATAAAGCCTAAGAAACAAGATGTTTGTTAAATCAATTATTTTTTCAGTATAGGCATAACCTTGTAAGTTATATTTACAGTGTGAGCCCTATAGCAATGGTTAGAACTACTTACGGATATATGACAAAAATTAGATTAAATATAGGAGGAAAAAATTATTTTAACTTTAGGTTTCTGGTCAGTAATATTGAAAACATTTTTACCAAGTAAAAGGAATTCGTAAGATCTGAAAGTAATCAATTCAGATTATTAGGAATGAAGCAAGTAAAATTTTCAGTTAAAATAAAAATACCACCCACCCATAACTTATTTGCACATAGCTGCTAGAATCTTGGGAAGAAGTCTAGCAAACTGGTGAAAATATAACAGACTGAATGATAGAGTCCTAATTCTGCCACTGATTTTGATGAAATTTCAAAGTAATTGAACTTTTTATCTTTGGATATCATAAAAAAGAGTTCCTTTAGATTACATGGCAACCCCATTGTTATAACATCAGTGAAAAACCTTGATAACCCATAGGCTCCTCTTTTCCCACCTGATCGTTTGGTGTTGTGCATCTTGTTCATTAATGAATTAATTGATTTAAATTTAATTATTCTCTTTCCTCTTCTATACCAGCCTGAAACCTTTGGTTTACAATCAGGAAGGGGGTGTTTGCCCTGCAACTGCAATTCCTTTGGATCTAAATCATTTGACTGTGAAGACAGTGGTCAGTGTTGGTGCCAGCCTGGAGTAACAGGCAAGAAATGTGACCGCTGTGCCCATGGCTATTTCAACTTCCAAGAAGGAGGATGCACAGGTTTGTAAATAAGATGAAGCCTTATGCATTCATACTCTGGTTTAGGTGTTTTGGCATCAATAACAGTTTGTTCTTCAGGGCTCCCAGAGATTAAAGGAAAAACATCTTGACAACAAATGTATGATACAAAATATTTAACCAAACAGGCAATGCATATTTATTTTAAATAAACTAACAAATGAAATGCAATGCAATTTGAAACACTGTTCTATGAATAACTGCAAGTTCTCAGTTTTAAAAAAAATGCATCAGCGGATCCCATTTCTGTGTCCCTTTCTGTCTGTGATCTACATTCAGCCAGTGACTCAAAGGATATTGCAGCTTGAAAATCAAATGTTCAATTTTTCCAGCCACTGTTATCTTGCTTTAAACTTTATTCCCAAGCTAATATAGGTCAACGTTTCCTTTTCCTATTGCACAATTGGTACAAGGGTCAGGCACGTTAAATCTTTTTCTGATACAAAAAAAATATCTTTCCATCTACTTCAGGTACCTTGAAAACTGTGATATTCTGAGAAAGAAATAGATTGACTGTAGATATATGTTAGTTCATGGGCAGTGCAGTCAGGGGTTTCTAACCATGATTCCCTCAAACTGTATTCTTTGTCCAGCCTCAGCCTTCCACAAAGCCTGAATTAAGAAAGTAGAAATTAACACACTACGGGTGAAAGCAAGGATTGAATATTAGCCTAGATTTTTAACCATTAATTTGTAATTGACCCTTATTCCAATAATCACTAGGTTGAATATTATGTTTGTTTACTAAACTCACTTATTCAACGTTAATAATACTCCTCCTATATGCTCAGCACCAGGTAATATTTTAAGACTTATTGACTATTGTAGCAAATATATGTGAGAAGTATCAGGAATAGTATTTAAAATTATTTGAATAACCAGTACCTTTTAGGTATTCTCAACCACTTTCAATATTTAATTTTTATCATAAATTAAGCCATTGTAAGTTATTCAGAATGTTATAATTTTAGATCCTTCAAGAATCTGTATGCAATCTCTAAACCAATACCTGTATATACTAAAAAATTATAAAGCTGTATTCTAAAATATGCTTTCTTTAAATCCAACTCACTAACATTTTTACTTAATATGAATAAATAAAATGGTACTATACATTCAAATATATCTACTACAGAAATTATAAATGAGGCCAAGAACATTATTTAAAATTATGAAATGGTGACAATATAGATAACTAAGTCATGTAGTATGACTTGGTTGTATTCTAACTCAGAGAAATAGAAAAACTACAACAAAAGCCCTCCAAAATAGGATAGCATTAAGGTTAAGATCATCCCTCACACCAAAGAGCTTGGGATTTGTTTAGTGGTGGCTCCACCAGTAACTAGTTACATGACCTTGACTAAGTGACCTGGTCTCACTGACCCTTTGCAAAATTCATCTATTAAATCAAGAAAATAATAGTATCTACCTCACTGTTTTGTTTGTTTTTAAAGAATTAGTTGAGTTAATGTCTATAAAATATTTAGAGTAATGCCTGGCACATAAGTACCATGTGTTTATCATTGTTATTATTGTTATCATTCTCTCTTTATTAGTATTATTAATTGTGGTAAACATTCTGTTTTTGCAGGGGAAACCTGTGTAATTACTTAAGTCTTTTTCCTATCCAGTGTTATAATTCCACTGAAGAAATACTTAGAGAATTTCTATTTGCAAGCAATGATTTGAGCTGTCTCGAGACATTGTTTAGCACATAACTTAAAATGTGAACTATTTTTCTTCTTAATAAATGGTACTTATAAAATAAATCCTTTGGCTTAAAATTAACAACAATGGTAATACAAAAACAACAGCTAGCTTGGTGTTTACCCTATGTCAGGCAATATGCTAAACATTTTTCACAGCTGGTATGGAATGCTGTGAGCAATGGTAATTGTGATCCTTTCAAAAGTAAACTTAATCAAATACCCTAAATGTATTCCATTTAAAAGACTTAATCATCATACAACCAATTAAAAGGTTTCTTACAACATTAGTCTTCTGTTTTAATCTATTTGCTGTTGTTTCTTCTCTTGCTTTTACTTTGATTCGAAACAGTGCACTAAAATATACTCAGTAGTTGAGTCAAGTATAGCTAATAAGTGGTGTACATTCCTTGCCTTGGATGGCTTTGAAGGTCTCAAGTCTTTTATTTCAAACCTTATTTTTGCATTCTTTAAGAAAGTGCATGGGTGAGGATGTCTGCACTCCTCTTATATTGGATTGTAGCTAAGAAAGTGAAAAATCTATTGAAAAGAATGCAAGTGGTAAATAAAACTCAAAAATGCCTCTCCCTATATATATGTGTACATGTGTGTGTGTATATATGAATATATAACTATATATATGTATATATGTATAGTACCATAATTCAACTATTTATAATATTTGAAAAACTGGAATATCCTGATATGTTCCAATGATAACTCTATACATGATATACTCAATTAAAGAAACCTATTATTGCTTATTGGTTTTTATTGCAAATCAGAATCATCAATAGGAAGGAAATATTAATCTGTACAACATAGAAAAATTAGTTATTCATTTAAAGTAAGTAAAGAAACATAATTTTAAACTTTATACCTAGAAAGATACAGTTAACATGGAATCTAACATGCAACTTCTTTCTTTAAACTAAGTCAAAAGCTAAAAATGCTTTACCTCTTGAAATTATTAAATGGAATATATATTACCAAACAACTCTGGGAAATAAACTGTATTATGACATAAAATAGAGGTAAGTATTCACTTTCAAGGATCCTTAAACATAATATGGAAAATAAAACAACACAAAACATAATATAAAGTCAGTTTTTTACTATTTTTTTTCCCTTTCACCTGTGAAGCCTGTGACTGTGCCCATCTGGGTAATAATTGTGACCCAAAGACAGGCCGATGCATTTGCCCTCCCAATACCATTGGAGAGAAATGCTCTAAATGTGCACCTAATACCTGGGGCCACAGCATTACAACTGGTTGTAAGGTGAGTGAATTGTTTTATCACAGATGACATAAAGCATGATAATGTTTTTTAAAGATTTTTATTTTGGTAGAGCTGTATAGTTGGGCGTTTCAAAAGTCAGTATTATATTGCAAAAAATGTAGAACTATCACAATAGAAGGATTGCAGATACTTATCAATATCTTGCATTTTACTTGTGGGAAAGATGAAGTCAAGTATACATTTATGCAGCTTAATCGGTGATACCTACAAAAAGGAGGGGGGTTGTAAAAAAACTATAATAAAACCAGAATCAGCAATAACCTTATACTTAGACACCACAAAATATATCAGCAAAGTATTGAAAACATTGGGAACTAATTAAGGGAATTAGGTAAAAACCTATAGGAATTGTCCCAAAATTATCACTAGGTTTCACTTTTTAGGAAGTAGTTGAGAGAATTCTGTAGAGTCCTATCCACAACTTTAGCTTGGAGAAATCCTGTTTTTTCCCATGGGTGGATCATTAAAAGTGGCATAACCACACTCATATTTAGAGAAATTTATCCAGCATCAGGGTAGAAGGTAACTTAGGAGGCTGTTGTGGAAATACTGATGAGAGATGACAGAAGCTTGGATCAAGTCAAGCACCTCCACGGGGACAGAGGGCCACATTATACACCTCTGAACACTGATAACAGGGCTTGGTAAGCTAATCGGTTTGTGGGGTAAGGAAGAGAAGGCTTGAGGATGACTCCCAGGTTTTGTTTCACAACAGAGTAGATGAAAATATCATTTACTGCTAGAAGGATTATAGGAGGAGATACAAGTTCAGGAAGGAAAGGAGATGACTTCAGGTTTTTTGTCAGCTTTTCAAAGTAAGAATTAAAAAAATTTTTTTTAATTAAAAAAATACAATTCATCCATTTCAAGTAATGAGTTTTGACTAGTAATTACAGATGTGAAACCTTCCTTGTGTCCCTGGGTCATCTACTTCCCTTCTCCCCTCAACCAGCACTAGGAAACTACCTCTTTTCCTCCTATCACTATAGTTTTGTCATTTCTACAAATTCATATAAATCAAGTCAGACTACATGTTATTGTTTGCAGGGTTTTTGCTTGAGGGGATTATTTTTGATATGGCTTCCGTTACTTAGTATACTGCTTTTGTGATTCATCCATACTGTTGCATATGTCAGAAGTTCTTTCTTTTTAACTGTTTACTTTTCCCTTGTATGGTATGCTATGATTTATCTATTTATTTACCATTTGATGGGTATTTGGGTCATTCCCAGTTTGGAGATACTATGAATAATTTTGTATTGAACATTAGTGTAAAATCAAAAGCACATGTATAGACATATGTTTTCATTTCTCTCCACAAGAACACACCACATCCTTGTCAACTCTTATGATTCCTAGTTTTTAAAATTTTTGCACATTCAGCTGGGTGTGTATTCATATCTTTAATGTCCATTGATATTGAGAATAGTTTTATTTATTTGCCATTTATATACCTTCTTTGGTTAAGTTGCTATACCAATCTTCTGCCTGTTTTTATTTTGGGTTGTTTGTTTTCATAGTAATGAGTTCTAAGAGTTCTTTAAATATTCTGGATACAGTCCTTTAATATATATGTGTTCTGTAACTGTTTTCTCTAGTGTATACCTTACTTTTTACTTACTTTCCATTTTTCATTTAATGTTTATAAAGACTAGTTTATTATCTTTTTTTCATAGTTCATGTTCTTTGTGTAAAAAAATATATAATTTGTCTACATCAAGGTATAAAGCTATCTCTCTTACCTTTTCTTCGAGAAGTTTTGTAATTTTAGCCCTAAATTTAGGTCCATGTTTCATTTTTAATATTAATTTTTGTCTGTGGTTTAGGCAATAGTCAAAGGTCACTTGTTTAATGACTATCCAGTTTCCCAACACCAGTTGTTGAAAAGTCTACCCTTTCTATCCATTGAGTTGTTTTGGTTGTTTTGTGATAGTAAACTGACCCTATATGTGTTCACACACCTCTGGACTCTATTCCGGTTCTTTGATTTTTGTCTACCTTTGGGCTATCCTTGGACAGTACATCACACTGTCTTGATCACTGTAGCTTTTTAGCAAGGCATGACATCTTGTGATAGAAGCTCTTCAGCTTTGTTCTTCATTTCTAATACCTTTTAACTACATCAGATTTTTGTATTTCCATTAAAATTTTCAAATCAGCTTGTCACATTCTTTACAAAAAAGCCTGCTAGGATTTTATCAGGACTACATTGAGTCTACAGGTCAATTTGGGAAAAATTTATTCTAAGAACATGACATAACTTCCCATTTCATTAAGTCTTATAATTTTTCTCAGCAATATTTTATAGTTTTTGGTGTGCAAGTCTTGCACATGTACTATTAAATTTATCATGAACTATTTCATATTATTTATGCAAATGCTATTATTTGTTCCATTTCAGTTTCCAGTTGTTCTTTTCCTTCCTTAATTTTTTATTGAAGTATAGTTGCTATACAATCTTATATCAGTTTCATGTGTACAACACAGTGGTTCGCCAGTTAGCCACATTGTTAAATCCTTACATCTACTAGCTCAGTTACTATCTGTCAACATAGGAAGATGTAACAGAATCATTGGCTACATTCTCCATGCTGTACTACCATTCCCATGACCAACTTATATTATGATTGAGGATTTTTGTGCCCCTCTAACCCCCTTGCCCTCCCCACTCATCCACCACAAACCCTCCTCCATGGTGACCACCAGTAACTTTTTAGTGCTTATGAGTGTACTGCTATTTTGTTCATTTTGTTTTGTTTGTAGATTGTACAGTTATGTGAAATCATAAGGTATTTGTCTTTCTCTGTCTGGCTTATTTCACTTAGCATAATGATGGACCCTCTAGGTTCATCTGTATTATAAATAGCAGGATTTCTTTCTTTTTTATGGCTGAATAATATTCCATAGTGTATATGTACACTCTTCTTTATCCATTCATCTACTGATGGGCACTTTGATTGCTTCCGTATCTTGACTATTGTAAATAACACAGCAATAAACATAGGGGTGCATATAGCTTTCTAGATCAGAGATTTTGTTTTCTTTGGGTAAATTCCCAGAAGTGGAATTACTGGGTTGTATGGTATTTCTATTTTTATTTTATTAAGGAACCTCCATACTGCTTTCCACAGTGGCTTCACCAATTTATATTCCCACCAACAGTATAGGAGGGTCTTCTTTTCTCCACATACTCACCAACACTTGTTGTTTCTCGTCTTTTGGATAGTGGCCATCTAACTGGTGTGAGGTGATATCTCATTGTGGTTTTGATTTGCATTTCCCTGATGATTAGCAACACAGAGCCTCTTTTCATGTGCTTGTTGCTCATCAGTATTTCTTCTTTGGAAAACGTCTGTTCAGGTCTTCTGCCCATTTTTTAATCAGATTATTTGTTGTTGTTCTTTTTTTGCTGTTGAGATATATGAGTTCTTTATATACCTTGTATGTTAACCCCATATCAGATATATCCCTTAGAAATATATTCTCCCATACTGTAGGTTGCTTTTTTGTTTTGTTGATGGTGTCATTAGCTGTACAGAAGCTGTTCAGTTTGAATAACTCCTACTTATTCATTTTTTATTTTTTTTCCCTTGCCTGAGGAGATGTGTCCAGAAAAAGTTGCCCATGTTTATGTTCAAGAGATTTTTGCCTATGTTTTCTCCTAAGAGTTTTATGGTTTCATATCTTATATTTAGGTCTTTAATCCATTTCAAGTTTACTTTTATATGTGGTGTTAGGGAGTAAACCAGTTTTTCCCAACACAATTTATTGGAGAGTATCTTTTCCCTTTTGAATGTTCTTGCCTCCTTTGTCATATATTAATTGACCACATATGCATGGGTTTATTTCTGGGCTCTCTACTGTGTTTCACTGATCTATGGATGTGTTTTTATGTCAGTACCATACTGTTTTGATTACTATAGCTTCCTGGTATAGCTTGAAGTCAGAGAGCATAATCCCCCCAGCTTTGTTCTATTTCAGGTTTATTTTGGCTATTTAGGGTCTTTTGTCATTCCATACGAATTTTGAAACTATTTGTTCTAGTTCATTGAAAAATGCTGTTGTTATTTTGTTAGGGATTTCATTGTATCTGTAATTGCTTTGGGTAGGATGGCCATTTTGACAATATTAATTCTTCCTGTCCACGAGCATGGGGTAGAGTTCCATTTATTTATGTCTTCTTTAATTTTTCCTTCATGAGTGTCTTATAGTTTTAAGAGTACAGGTCTTTCACCTTCTTGGTTTAGTTTATTCCTAGTTATTTTATTCTTTTTGATGAAATTGTTTTCTTCGTTTTTCTTTCTGATAGTTAATTGTTAATATATAAAAATGCCACT
The DNA here is from genome assembly GCA_032199065.1 of Smutsia gigantea. Taxonomy (NCBI): domain Eukaryota; kingdom Metazoa; phylum Chordata; class Mammalia; order Pholidota; family Manidae; genus Smutsia; species Smutsia gigantea. The sequence goes on along the minus strand of JAVSCE010022753.1, from coordinate 60,943 downwards.
GATTTCTCTGTATTAATTTTATATCTCTCAACTTTGCTGACTCCAGTTATTAGTTCTAATAGTTTTTTGGTGGAGTCTTTAGGGTTTTCTATGTATAAAATCATGTCATCTGCAAATAGTGACAGTTTTACTTCTTTCTTACCAATTTGGATGTCTTTTATCTCTTTGTCTAATCTGATTGCTGTGGCTATTTTCCTGCCTTATTTTGGATTGAGTAAAATTCATGATCACATTTAATCTTCACTTTTGACTTACTAGCTATATGTATCTATTTTATATATTTTGTCTTTGTCTAAGGATATACCTCTTTAACTCTTCATAATGTATCAATATTATACTACTGTACATTTAGCATAAGAACCTTACAAGGGTAAGCTTCCAATTCCTTTTCTTATTCTTTATGTTATTATTGTCATATGTTGTACTTTTATGTATTATATATCCTACAATATAATCTGATGATTTTGATTTAAATAGTCAATTATCTTTTTAAAAGGAGAAAAAACCTTTTCTGTTTTTCCAGATAAGTATCAATTCTGGTGATACTAGGGACTGGAGGAAGTAGTTTATATATCTGATGATATTAGATCTACTGATCATGGAATAAACATTATGTTGATTACTATTGATTGAATGTTTTTATTATTTTTAACACTGTTAAAAATTAATCTCTGCATAGCTAGATACTTTATCATTAACAATTACAGAAAAGCTCAAGAAGTCCTCATATATTTATGAACATGTAGTCTACTATTGACAAAACTGATGACTCTAATCTAAGTGAACAGTGATTTGAGATTTGTAGCTTCCCTTTCTTTGTGTCATGGACAATTTCTCTGTGCTGAGGTGTGAGCACATGCATCATTTGATCTTTCACTAAAGTAGAATACAAAGCCTGCTATCATTCACTAGCAGGGGAATAGTGCATAAATCCTCTTTTGCTGAACAAACATTACCTCTAATTATGATTTAAGTTTGATGTTGGCTATAGTGCTATCTAAACATATGGTTAATGATCTCATTTATTCTCCAGTATAACTTCCTGAATAAACTTCCTGATTTGGAAAGGTCCCAATGTCTATTTGTACTATCAACTAGTCTTTAAGAATTAGTGCTTTGCTGTTACCTAATAAATTGGGTAGCAGACATTTCAAATTTTAGTTAAATGAAAAATGTATCTTGTAAGGCATTTTAAAATTTATTACATGATTATAGTTTTCATAATCTATCATAATTTTCTATTTCTGATTATGGCTCATTTAAGTCAAGGAAAATTATTTGAGTGAATAAGTTAAATATTTTTATTTAAATCTCAAACTACATCTGATATTCTGTAGTAAATAGTAGACTACATCTAAGGATAAGTTACCTGGGGTGACACCATTGGGTCATCCTGTGTCCATGTTTTTTACATAATAAATAATCATATATTAGATCTTAGTAGCATCCCCTAAGCAGCTCTATTTACTGGATAGCAAAAGAAGACATACAAAAATATTTCATCATAACGACACCAAAAATAAGGCTTGGTGGTTATTTTAGTATCAGAATCTGGGAAGATACTTTACCAAATATTTAGACAGGAGAGAAATGAATGGGAAACTGGTAATTTTATATCACATCCCAGAAAGAGTAGTTCCATAAGAAAACTACTGTTGGCAGGAACAGAATCAGGAATATCCCCAGTAGTGGTGGATATAAGAATTAGGCTGAGCAATGAAGTGTGAGAAATGCAAAGTGAGATGCAGCCAGGCTTGGATCTGGGAATTTGGCAAGTTGCTATTCATATGAGTCTTCTAGAGAGCAGTAGCTCTGAGAAGAATCACAGAACAGCATCAAAAGGAATCAGGTCATAGATGAAGTGGAAATACTGTATGGTGGCAAGCTCAAGACACACAAAGAGACGGTACACACTTTGGTACCAAGACAGGACCCACTTGGGAGGTAGAACCACACCAGGTATCTCAACAGAGAAAGTAGAATTTAAAGAATTATTAACTGGTAAAAGGTAATTAGTACTTAAAAAGTATAAATAATGGATATTAGAGGTCCTGTAGTAAGTACAAAAGAGCAGCTACTACTAGTAAAGGAACCAAGGGCTGAGAGGGCATTCCCTGTGCCCGTACCCACCAAAGTGGAGGTTCAGACATTGTGGAAGAGAGTGCGGCCCCACAGGAGGACACAGCCTGCGGTGGGGAAACCGAAACAGTCACTACAACAAAGGAAGCCTTACCAGAATCTGTGGGCAAGGGCTGGTCTAAGGTTGCATCCCATCATTGTTGAAGGATGTGAGCATTCTGGATCCACTTAGAAGCAGTCTGTCGTAGTCAGAGCACATGTGCAGCCCAGAGTCACTCAGAAAGCTAACTGTGGAGTGAGAGTGGTCTAGCAGCATAGCTGGAATTCTTTCTGGGCCACTCTTTCTTCCAGTGCTAAATAATAAAATAATAGTAATGATTAGAGTAATAAAGAACCAGGACCCAGGACAGAAGTGTCTTCTCATGACTACAGCCTTACTGGGTGTCTCCAATGACCTCTGTTGACTAAACCTAACATTCTGCTCTATGGCAAAGGAGACCTGTGTGAAGGTTGTAACTACAGTATCCCAATGCAGGGCAAAACAGAGTGGCTTTAGAGCTCAGAGACGGTAGGTTGATCATTGGCACAGCTGGTGTCTGAAGATGATTTATTCCAAGATCCTCAGTGACATTTTAGAAATCCTTTGGCATTCTCATGAATTTGCAAGGAGATAGGAGCTCTGTAAATCAAGAGCAGAAAGCCTTAAAAGTATATAAGACAAGAAGACACGTGGATGGGCAAAAATTGAGGATGAGTAGGATGAAATAAATTACTGAAAAGAAGCTAAGGGTGCAATACTGTTATTAAAATAAGCATTGGTGGTGTATACATCCAGTAGAATTATCACTGTGTAATGTGGGGCCTATAAAATGGAGAACAAATCTGAGAAGCAAATAGGAAAGTGGCTATAGAAGATATTAGGATATTATAGATTTGGCAGAGAAACAAAAGTGATATACTTGAGGAAGTATAGATGACCTTGAAGAACAAAATTGGTAAACTAGAACAGAAGTAAAAATCAAAGCAAATTTGAATCAAAAAGCAATTTTTTTCCCCAAATGAAACAACTCTCCATGTTCCAGTATATTAATTTTAAAAAGAGTCAAACTTGAAAACTTCTAGTGAAATTTTGATTTCCATAAATAAAAAGAAAATCCTATGTAAATCTAGGAAGAAGAAAAAGGTTACTAACAAAACACCTGAAGTTATGCCTTGTCTGCAAAACTAATGCCAAAAACAATATCCTCGATGTCACTTTTCTAGGTGCTCTCTGGCTTCCCCACATTTTGGCAAGGCATTTTGCACTTCTCCTATTATATAATGCTTATTCCATTGCAGTATATTTATACGTTTACTTGTCTCCTTGTTGGACTGTGAGGTATGTCTCTTTACAACTTAAATGCTATGGAAATGAGATGATAAGTTGAAATGACTTTTTCTAAAGCTCAGTCTTTGAAACAGAAAGTGTTTGAAGAAAACCCATGCCTAACTTCTCTTTTGCCACAAAAAGAGAAAAGATGTTTCCTTTCTTATTCAGTAGCATTATGGCTTCTGGGCACTCATATATTTTAGTTAATGCAGGAAGCAATTTTAATGTTATGTTCACTAATGTTTCCCAAGTGACTAAACCAGAAGAGTACAAAGCATGTAATAGAAACATGATTAATACGTGTTTAATGGAAGCATAGAAACATTAGAATTAAAATTTTAAGATATTTCCCATGAAACGGTGTTAATGGTTGCTGTTTTTATCTTCTCCATAGGCTTGTAACTGCAGCCCAGTGGGATCCTTGGGTTTCCAATGTGATATAAATACAGGCCAGTGCAACTGTCACCCAAAATTCTCTGGTGCAAAATGTACAGAGTGCAATCGAGGTCACTGGAACTATCCTCACTGCAACCCCTGTGACTGCTTCCTGCCTGGGACTGATGGCACAACCTGTGATTCAGAGACTAAAAAATGTTCCTGTATCGATCAGACTGGGCAGTGCACTTGCAAGGTATATGATGCTGAAAAACAGTAAGGAAAAACCTCCCTGGATTCTATTTCTGTTTTTCACTTTAACTTCATTCAGAGTTCATTATTCCTACCTCGTTAAGGTAAACAAATAAAAACTCATCACCACACACAGTTTTTTGTTGATATTGTTCACTGGTATACAGATAAGCACTGCTCTTACAAACTTACTTTCAACCAAAATCCAACTTTTTTTCTAGTTGATAAGAGGTATTTTCAATGGTAAAATAAATTTTTCTCTACATATTTGCCTTACTTAAGAATAATCTGGGAGGGTAAATAGTTGTCTTAGGCATCCTCAGAGAAAAATCACGGCTAAATTACAAAGCTTATAAAAAACCATTTCTTCTCAAATTAATCCACAGTTTCTGTACCCTGAAAGTATGTTTACTGCTGTGGAAGTCCAGTAAAATTTGATCATGTACAAAGACTGACACTGCAAACAATGACTATGTGCAAAATTCAGTCCTCATTAATATTGTTAAATGATGTAGAAAAACAGTCAATTAAAAAGGATGAGGGATTTTTTTCCCCCTTAGATATTTATGAAAAGTAAATCCCAGGATAAATGCAGTTAAAACTGTGTCAGAAGTAACTTTTCAAAAAAATGTCTGTGCAGAGACAGAGACAGGAGGAGGATGAAATCCAGGGAGTGATTGTTAAAATAGTCCTGAATTTTTTTTTTAATGGCATCTTCTGGGGACAAAACACAAAGTGTAATGCTGCCTTATTACATATTATGATTAGACATTATGTTTAATACACATTATATGTGTGTATGTATATGTTATATAATAGTAATTACATAAGTGTACTACATTTTAACCCCCTGTCTATTTTTTACAATTTTTTATCACACCACTGTCTAGGAATACAGGATTTTATTATTTACTTTTGAAATTCTCATGACTTTCACAGCACTCACTGTGGAATAACAGGAAATGTGTTGCCTAATTTTAAAGAATAATATACAATATCCTTAGTAATGTACTTAATGTACAAATAGAGCATTTTTAGATCCATGAAATCCTACGAGATTAACTCCATATGCCATCTGAAAAAAGAGTCTAATGCTCCAGCGTTCTCTTCTTTTTGGTGTAATTTTTTTTTCTTAAGTGCGTTCCTGTCATTCATTTTCCAGTTTATTTCTCTCAGATCGTCCCCATTATAGACTCTGCCGAACTCTCATCTTCCTGCAGGTGAATGTGGAAGGTGTCCACTGTGACAGGTGCCGGCCAGGCAAATTCGGACTCGACGCAAAGAACCCGCTTGGCTGCAGCAGTTGCTACTGCTTCGGCGCCGCTACTCGGTGCTCGGAAGCAGAAGGACTGGTCCGCACGCGGGTGAGTGAGGAGCTGCTGAGCACGGGACGGTATAATGCTGGTTCCTGCTGGTGTCGTTCAGCCGGGCACTGAGGCATGGGGGACATAGCAAAACATTTAAGTAACCTTCTCCCCTGTGCACACTTAGAACTGGTTAACGGCCATGTGCCATTAGATAGCTGGAGCAAATGCACTTTTTATTCATCCTTAAAAGTAGTTCATTTATTGTTCATAAGGAAGTAGATGCCAAGTGAAAAAGAAACACACTGTAAGGGAATCGTTACATTTGGGGATGGGAAGAACCTGCATCCGGAAGAATGAGGGCACCAGAGCATGATTGTAGATGCATGCTAATGCTGTAATGAAAACCAGAATTTGTTGCACATGTATTCCAACCAACCTCAGAGACTCGGTGATTTTTAGGTTTGGAAGCATGTTCATTTTTACCTCAATTTTCTTTTAACTCTTCCTGCTTTTAAATTCTACTTATTGTTAGTGTAAAAGACAAATTTTCACAGATGTTATGATTTTTACTACGCAAAGAACTCAGAAAGATGTATCCCCTGCCCTACTTGCTCACTATGCACAAGTTCTGCCCCTTGTGAGAACATCACATCAGAATAGAGACGGGGCTACAGACAGACATGCAGTCCATAACTTAATTCTGGAGGAGTGCCCAAAAGAACTTGAACTCAGTTACCTGCTGTGCGTTGATCCTACGCAGGTGACTCTGAAGCCCGAGCAGACCATCCTGCCCCTGGTGGACGAGGCGCTGCAGCACACAACTACCAAAGGCATCGTATTTCAACACCCAGAGATCGTGGCCCACATGGATCTGGTAAGACAGGATCTCCATTTGGAACCTTTTTATTGGAAACTTCCAGAACAATTTGAAGGAAAGAAGGTAAGAACAAGAACTTTGAAATCACATGAAAATAAAGTAAAATGGTTTTGGAGCCACTCCATTTGAAGATTTACCCAACTCATCATTCCTCATTTATTTTGTCAGTTGATGACCTATGGTGGCAAAATCAAGTATGCAATCTATTTTGAGGCTCGGGAAGAGACAGGTTTCACAACATATAATCCTCAAGTTATCATTCGAGGTGGGACTCCTACTCATGCTAGAATTATCGTCAGGCATATGGCTGCTCCTCTGATTGGCCAATTGACAAGGCATGAAATTGAAATGACAGAGGTAAGGCTGTTAGGTGTTTGGTGCAAGACTGCCATTGGGGCTGCATTCCACTTCATCAAAGTTGTTTCTTTTCGTATTAACAGAAAGAATGGAAATATTATGGTGATGACCCTCGAATCAGTAGAACTGTGACCCGTGAAGACTTCTTGGATATACTATATGATATCCATTATATTCTTATCAAGGCTACTTATGGAAATATCATGAGACAATGCAGGTAAACTATAATAGAAAATATCCAAGTTAAGTTTTTATTCTAGAGTCTAGGGGAGATTGGTAAGACATCAGACAAGGAAGATTTAGAGGTGTTTGATTTGGGAGTCAGATGATAGATTATAAATCACAGATGGATTCTAGGTAACCTGGTGGAACTTACTGCCAATCTCCCAAAAAAGGAAAATAGGATGAGAAACAAGTAAAGGGAAAAAATATTGAATTGACCTTTGACATGGTGAGTTTTAGATGATGGTCAGAAATTCAGGGGACTGTGACCTGTAGGAGAGAGATAATTAACTATTATGCTAGAAATAGGCTGCAAGATTGCTGAGAAAGTGACCTTCAATCCTCAGGGGAACCAGGCAAGGCCAAGATGGTCTCTTTCAACCATGAGTTTTCTCGTCTGTTTCCCCCATGTGTTATGCAATGTTGTCATTTTCCTTATGTATCATGATGTGAAAAGATTGAGAATTACATTGAATAAAAAAGAACATAAGGAACAGTAAGAATGATGTGGTGCTTTGGAAGCCAAGGTGTGTGAATACTATAAGAGAATATATATTGGTTCATATGACCCAAAAGACCAATTAAAGTGAGGCTTATTGAGAATGACACTTACGATCACATTGGTGATGTTCAGAATACCAGTTTTATTAAAGTCCTGGGGCAGAAATAGTCTCAGAGTTTTGAGGAATGAATGGGACACATTGAACCTAACATTATGAGTGTAGACTGTTGTTTCCCATGAACATAATTGTAAAGGGGAAGAATGAGTTAGTGTCAAAGGTCAAGGAAAGAGTGTTTAATCTCAGAGAGAAGTAAGTATGTTTACAGATTCTGGGGGAAAGGAATTAGTAGGAAGATATGCATTAAAAATGACAGATAAAAAGCCCCAGGAGATTTCAACATCAATGAACACACATGATCATGTTAACTTGAAGGGAAGGGACAGCTTATTCAATGAGATGAAACAAGGAAAGCATAGATATAGTTAAATTTTATACCATGGAGGCAGAAAGTTGAGTTGAGTTCATATACAAAATCTCAATTTCTCTGGCATGTCAGTTTTTCTGTTATGTCCTATAAGAATATGGAATCAATAGATGTTTGAAAATAGGCTCATAATTAATTAGTAGAACAGTCCAGGAAAATAAAACAAAACCACGTACCCTCTCATTGGCAAATCAGTGAGTATTAAAATACCATATTTCAAATATTTACATTGTATTAAACAAATAGCAGAACACCCTTTTCTATGTTTCATAAGATCCATACTGTTCTTCTGACTGTACCAATGTATTCTTTTGGTGAAAGAATGAATCAAGGAGACACATGAAAAGATGCTCCGCATTGCTAATGATCAGGGAAATGCAAATCAAAACCACAGTGAGATACCACGTCACACCAGTCAGAATGGCCGCTATCGAAAGACAAGAAATAACAAGTATTGGTGAGGATGTGAAGAAAAAGGAACCATCCTACACTGTTGGTGGGAATATAAATTGTTGCAGCCACTGTGGAAAGCAGTCTGGAGGTTCCTCAAAAAACTAAGAAGGGAAATACCATTCAACCCAGTAATTCCAATCCCAGGAACTTTTTTTCTATTATCTTTTTACTTTTTGGTATCATTAATCTACAATTACATGTGCAACATATGGTTACTCCACACATCATCAAGTCCCCACCACATACCCCATTACAGTCACTGTCAATCAGCATAGTGAGATGCTATTGAATCACTACTTGTCTTCTCTGTGTTGTACAGCCCTCCCCGCCACCCCCCCAACATTACGTCTGCTAATCGTAATGTCCCTTTTTCCCCCTTGTCCCTCCCTTCCCACCCATCCTCCCCAGGCCTTTCCCTTTGGTAACTGTTAGTCCATTCTTGGGTACTGTGAGTCTGCTGCTGTTTTGTTCCTTCAGTTTTTTTCTTTATTCTTATACTGCACATCTGAGTGAAATCATTTGATACTTGTCTTTCTCTGCCTGGCTTATTTCACTGAGCATAATACCCTCTACCTCCATCCATGTTGTTGCAAATGGTAGGGTTTGTTTTCTTCTTATGGTGGAATAATATTCCATTGTGTATATGTACCACATCTTCTTTATCCATTCATCTACTGATGGACACTTAGATTGCTTCCATTTCTTGGCTATTGTAAATAATGCTGTGATAAACATAGCAGTGCATAAATTTTTTTCAAACTGGACTGCTGCATTCTTAGGGTAAATTCCTAGGAGTGGAATTCCTGGGTCACATGGTATTTCTATTTTGAGTTTTTTGAGGAACCTCCATACTGCTTTCCACAATGGTTGAACTAATTTGCATTCCCGCCAGCAGTGTAGGAGGGTTCCCTTTTCTCCACATCCTCACCAACATTTGTTGTTGTTTGTGTTTTGGATGTTGGCCATCCTTACTGGTGTGAGGTGATATCTCATACTGGTTTTAATTTGCATTTTTCTGGTGATTAGCGATGTGGAGCATCTTTTCATGTGCCCGTTGGCCATCTGAATTTCTTCTTTGGAGAAGTGTCTGTTCCGATCCTCTGCCCATGTTTTAATTGGATTATTTGATTTTTGTTTGTTGAAGTGCATGAACTCTTTATATATTTTGGATGTCAACCCCTTATCAGATATGTCATTTATGTATATATTCTCCCATACTGTAGAATGTCTTTTTGTTCTATTGATGGTGTCCTTTGCTGTACAGAGCTTTTCAGCTTGATATAGTCCCACTTGTTCATTTTTGCTTTTGTTTCCCTTGCCAGGGGAGAAATGTCCATGAAGAAATTGCTTATCTTTATCTCCAAGAGATTTATGCCTATGTTTTTTTCTAAGATTTTTATGGTTTCATGACTTGCATTCAGGTCTTTGATCCATTTTGAATTTACTTTTGTGTATGGGGCTAGACAGTAGTCCAGTTTCATTCTCTTACATGTAGCTGTCCAGTTTTGCCAACACCAGCTGTTGAAGAGGCTGTCATTTCCCCATTGTATATCCATGGCTCCATTATCATATATTAATTGACCATATATGTTTGAGTTAATATCTGGACTCTCTTCTGTTCCACGGGTCTATGGGTCTGTTCTGGTGCCAGTACCAAATTGTCTTGATTACTGTGGCTTTGTAGTAGAGCTTGAAGTCAAGAAGCCTAATTCCCCTCACTTTATTCTTCCTTCTCAGGATTGCTTTGGCTATTCAGGGTCTTTTGTGGTTCCATATGAATTTTAGAACTATTTGTTCCAGTTCGATGAAGAATGCTCTTGGTATTTTGATAGGCATTGCATTGAATCTGTAGATTGCTTTAGGTAGTATAGCCGTATTGACAGTATTTATTCTTCCTAGCCAAGAGCATGAGATGAATTTCCATTTTTTAGTGTCCACTTTAATTTTTCTTAGGAGTGTCTTATAGTTTTCAGGGTATAGGTCTTTCACTTCCTTGGTGAGGTTTATTTCTAGGTATTTTATTCTTTTTGATGCAATTGTGAATGGAATTGTTTTCCTGATTTCTCTTTCTGTTAGCTCATCATTAGTGTGTAGGAAAGCAACAGATTATATGTATTAATTTTTTATCCTGCAACTTTGCTGAATTCAGATTTAGTTCTAGTAGTTTTGGAGTGGAGTCTTTAGGGTTTTTTATGTACAATATCATGTCATCTGCAAATAGTGACAGTTTGACTTCTTCTTTACCAATCTAGATGACTTTGATTTCTTTTTGTTGTCTGATTGCCATTTCTAGGACCCCCAGAACTAAATTGAATAAAAGCGGGGAGAGTGGGTATCCCTGTCTTGTTCCTGATCTTAAAGGAAAAGCTTTCAGCTTCTCGCTGTTAAGTATAATGTTGGTTGTGATATATGGCCTTTATTATGTTGAGATACTTGCCCTGTATACCCATTTTGTTGAGAGTTTTTATCATGAATGGATGCTGAATTTTGTCAAATGCTTTTTCAGCATCTGTGGAGATGATCATGTGGTTTTTGTTCTTCTTTTTGTTGATGTGGTGGATGGTGTTGATGGATTTTTGAATGTTGTACCATCCTTGCATCCTTGGGATGAATCCCACTTGATCATGGTGTATGATCCTCTTGTTGTATTTTTGAATTTGGTTTGCTAATATTTTGTTGAGTATTTTTGCATCTATGTTCATCAGGCATATTGGTCTGTAATTTTCTTTTTTGGTGAGGTCTTTGCCTGGTTTTGGTATTAGAGTGATGGTGGCTTCATAGAATGAGTTTGGAAGTATTCCCTCCTCTTCTATTTTTTGGACGACTTTAAGGATAATGGGTATTATGTCTTCTCTCTATGTCTGATAAAATTCAGCTGTGAATCCATCAGGTCCGGGGGTTTTGTTCTTGAGTACTTTTTGATTACTGATTCAATTTCATTTCTGGTAATTGGTCTATTGAGATTTTCTGTTTTTTCCTTGGTCAGCCTTGGAAGGTTGTATTTTTCTAAGAGGTTGTCCATTTCTTCTAGGTTTGCCAGCTTGTGAACATATAGATTTTCATAGTATTCTCTTAATAATTCTTTGTATTTCTGTGGGGTCTGTAATGATTTTTCCTTTCTCATTTCTGATTCTGTTTATGTGTGTAGATTCTCTTGTTCTCTTAATAAATCTGGCTACGGGTTTTTATCTATTTTGTTTATTTTTTCAAAGAACCAGCTCTTGGTTTCATTAATTTTTTCTATTGTTTTATTCTGCTCAACTTTATTTATTTCTTCTCTGATCTTTATTATGTCCCTCTTTCTGGTGACTTCAGGTCTCATTTGTTCTTCTTTTTCCAATTTCAGTAATTGTGTCTTTAGACTATTCATTTGGAAATGTTCTTCCTTCTTTAAATAGGCCTGGATTGCAATATACTTTCCTCTTAGAACTGCCTTTGCTGTGTCCCACAGAAGTTGGAGCTTTGTGCTGTTGTTGTCATTTGTCTCCGTATATTGTTTGATCTCTGTTTTAATTTGGTAGTTGATCCATTGATTATTTAGGAACATGTTGTTAAGGCTCCATGTATTTGTGAGCCTTTTTGTTTTCTTTGTACAATTTATTTCTAGTTTTATACCTTTGTGATCTGAGAAGTTAGTTGGTAGAATTTCAATCTTTTTGAATTTACTGAGGTTCTTTTTGTTGCCTAGTATGTGGTCTTTTCTGGAAAATGTTCCATATGCACTTGTGAAGAATGTGTACCCTGCTGCTTTTGGGTTTAGAGTTCTGTAGATGTCTGTTAGGTCCATCTGTTCTAGTGTGTTGTTCAGTGCCTCTGTGTCCTTACTTATTTTCTGTCTGGTTGATCTGTTCTTTGGAGTGAATGGTGTACTGAAGTCTCCTAAAATGAATGCATTGCATTCTATTTCCTCCTTTAATTCTGTTAGTATTTGTTTCACATATGTTGGTGCTCCTGTGTTGGGTGCATATATATTTATAATGGTTATATCCTCTTGTTGGACTGACCCCTTTTATCATTATGTAATGTCCTTCTTTATCTCTTGCTACTTTCTTTGTTTTGAAGTCTATTTTGTCTGATACAAGTACTGCAACACCTGCTTTTTTCTTCCTGTTGTTTGCATGAAATATCTTTTTCCATCCCTTCACTTTTAGTCTGTGTATATCTTTGGGTTTGAGGTGAGTCTTCTGTAAGCAGCATATAGATGGGTTTTGCTTTTTTATCTATTCAGTAACTCTGTGTCTTTTGATTGGTGCATTCATTCCATTTACATTTAGGGTGATTATCAATAGATATATACTTATTGCCATTGCAGGCTTGGATTCATGGTTACCAAAGGTTCATGGGTAGCTTCTTTATTATCTAACAGTCTAATTTAACCCCCTTATTAAGCTATTATAAACACTGTCTGATGATTCTTTATTTCTCTCCCTTCTTATTCTTCCTCCTCCATTCTTTATATGTTAGGTGTTTTATGCTGTACTCTTTTGTGTTTCCTTTGACTGTTTTTGTGGATAGTTGATTTTATTTTTGCCTTTAGTTAGTATTTGGAAGGTCTGCTTTCTTTGCTGTGATTTTATTTTCTCTGGTGACATCTGTTTAGCCTTAGGAGTGCTTCCATCTAGAGCAGTTCCTTTAAAATATCCTGTAGAAGTGGTTTGTGGGAGGCAAATTCCCTCAACTTTTGCTTGTCTGGAAATTGTTTAATCCCCCCTCAAATTTAAATGATAATCGTGCTGGATACAGTATTCTTGGTTCAAGGCCCTTCTGTTTCATTGCATTAAATATATCATGCCGTTCTCTTCTGGCCTGTAAGGTTTCTGTTGAGAAATCTGATGATAGCCTGATGGGTTTTCCTTTCTAGGTGATCTTTTTTCTCTGGCTGCCTTTAATACTCTGTCCTTGTCTTTGATCTTTGCCATTTTAATTATTATATGTCTTGGTGTTGCCCTCCTTGGGTCTCTTGTGTTGGGAGATCTGTGGGCTTCCATGGTCTGAGAGGCTATTTCCTTCCCCAGCTTGGGGAAGTTTTCAGCAATTATTTCTTCAAAGATACTTTCTATCTCTTTTTCTCTTTTCTTCATCTGGTACCCCTATAATGAGAATATTGTTCCATTTGGATTAGTCACACAGTTCTCTTAATATTCTTTCATTCCTAGAGATCCTTTTATCTCTCTCTGCCTCAACTTCTCCATATTCCTGTTCTCTGATTTCTATTCCATTAACAGTCTCTTGCCCCTCATCCAGTCTGCTCTTAAGCCCGTCTATCAATTGTTTGATTTCTGTAATCTCCCTCCAGACTTCATCCCTTAGCTCTTGCATATTTCTCTGTAGGTCCATCAGCATGGTTATGACTTTTATTTTTAATTATTTTTCAGGAAGATTGGTTAAATCTATCCCACTAGGCCCTCTCTCTGGGGTTGTCTGGGTGATCCTTGACTGGACCGTAGTCTTCTGTCTTTTCATGATGATAGAAGTGGTCGCAGGCAGGTGCCATGTGTGTCAGCTGGGAGAACAACGTCCCTTCCTGCCTGTTGTTCTCCTTGCCCTTCTCTGCAGCCTGTGCGGGTTACGTGCACACTGGGAGGCAATCTCTGGGATAATCTGCTGAGCTGCTATGGGCGGGGCCACCCTCAGGCTAGCCTAGAGCACTGCGGGGTGTTGCAACTGCACCGGGTGTGTTCTCCTGCGATGATGGCGCCCCTTTGTGCCTTCCAGACCTTGCTCTGGCGTCCGCTGCCCGTATCGGTTAGCTGCGCGCTGGGAGGAGACTGTGTGGTTGCTCTTGGCGGGGCTGTTCTCTGGCTGCTCTGCAGCTGTGGCGGGTCAGCCAGTCCATTTGCAGCACCAGTCAGGGGGACGAATGGTAGGTTGCTTATTGCCGTGAGGGTCTTTGGGGCTGCTTTATCCAGCAGGAGGTTAGGGAGCCCAAAGTTCCTCAAGATTCCCAGCCTGCTGGGCTGTGTGTGCTTTGACGATTTTGTTCAGCTGTTGGGCCCTTGTCCCTTTAAGACTTTTAAAAAAGCACCTGCTTTTCTTTTGTCCTGGGGTGCCAGCTGTGGGGACCCACTTGCAGTCTCTGTCTTGGAGCCTTCCCTTCCATTTCTCTAATCTCCAGTACACCATGCGATGTGTGTCTGTGCTCCCCGTGAAGATCACCAGGGCTGGTTATTTAGCAGTCCTGTGCTTCCATTCCCTCCCCACTCTCTTTTCCTCCCACCAGTGAGCTGGAGTGGGGGAGTGCTCAGGTCCCGCCGGGTCGCGGCTTATGTAGACGTAGCCTGGATGTTGTACTGTATCTTCTGGTCTCTCTTTTAGGAATCGTTGTATTTGTTGTATTTTCAAAAATATGTATGGTTTTGGGAGGATATTTCCACTGCCCTCTCATGCTGCCATCTTGAGCCCCTGATCCACTCCCAGGAATTTACCCAAAGAAAACAAAATCCCCAACTCAAAAAGGTATATACAACCCTATGTTTTTTGCCACATTATTTACAATAGCCAAGATATGGAAGCAACCTAAGTGTCCATCAACAGATGAATAGATAAAGAAGGGGTGGTTTATATACACAATGGGATGTTATTTAGCCATTAAAAAAGAAAGAAATCCTGCTATTCACAACAACCTTGATGGACCTAGAGGGTCCGTCATTATGCTAAGTGAAATAAACCAGGCTGAGAAAGACAAATACCTTAAGATTTCACTTAATTGTGCAATCTAAAGACAAAACAAAATGAGCAAAATAGTAGTACACTCATAGCGACTGAAAGTGACTGGTGGTCACCATTGGGGAGGGGTTGAGATCGGTGGGTGGAGAGGGTGAGGGGGATACAGGAGCACAAAAATTCTCAGTCATAAGATAAGTTGTTCCTGGGGATGGCAGTACAGTACAATGACTCTGTAACATCTTTCTATGTTGACAGATAGTAACTGCACTAGTTGGGGTGAGGATTTTAATAATGTGGGTAACTGGTGAACCACTGTGTTGCGTACTTGAAACTAATGTAAGATTGTATATCAACCACACTTCAATTAAAAAAAAGAGAAGAAATTAAGGATGAAAATTCACTTTCAACTCTGTATTCCTTTGGTTTCCTTTTCATATTTCTTATTTCTAACAGATTATTTTGAGGTGAAATAATTTAAAAAGTATGTATCAAAAATATACTGTCAGCTTTATTGTTCATTATTTTAGAATATAAAATGTAAATTAGGTGACAGAAACCAAACCATCTTTTCATGTCATAGAAGACAGCGGGTAACGTAGTGTGCGAATTGCAAACTGTTCCATGTTGCAGTAAGAGTTTGGTAGTATATTGAACGTTTGTCAGTGGAAATGATACAAACACTGTTGTCATACATTTTTTGTTCTTCTGTCTTTGCCTTTCTCATAGATGCCACCTTCCTGCACTGTGAGGTTCCTTTTTTTTCCCCCATAAGTCTCTTTCTCTTACTATCTTATTTCACATCCCTCACTAAATAATATCCTTTGGTTTAAGAGGGTCTTTTTTTTTTGAAACTTTATGTACTTCACGTCTTCTAGGCTCAATAGAAACTAGAGTCATTGCTTAGCAACAATAAAAAAAAAATAGTGGGTCAGCAGTTGATTTTGTAAGACAGTGGAATTGCTACAAAAGTCAAAAACATGTTTTAATCTCCCCCCACCCCACCAAATAGTGAAAACAGTACCCCTGTATCTGTTCTATTATAAATCCACATAGTCTCAGGAGCAGAGAGTTTAAGAGTTATGAATGCAGTTTGAGATTCAGGCTTTGTACATATTGTCCATGCTGAAATTTGTTTTGCTTTTGTCTTCTCTTACATTTGTGTGAAGGACATAACAACTTTGTGTTCCATTGTTCATTTAAATAGAAGCCTGAGTTTGCCCAAATCTATGACTCAGTGAAAACAGTTGTTCTCTCATCCCCTGAGGGGGGAAAAAAAAAAGTTATTTCGGAACTATCTGTTGTTGACATCATTCAAGTTTCGCTTGTTTCTAAAATACTTCCTAGTCTGTTGTGTGCATGCATGTGCAATAAAAGGGAAGATGTAACTAGTAATTCCTCAGGTTTTAAATTCCATGAGTTGTCAGCAGAGAGGACTTGTCAACAGACACTAAGTTACCTTCTTACCCCAACAGAGAATCCAGGGGAGTATAACAGGAAAGTCATTATTATACAAAGAGAGGGGTTTGTTTACAGACCCCAACTGCAAAGTGTCCAATAAAGAGGAGAGAGTGAAACTGGATTTTAACTGAACATATATTTCATAAAGGCTAGCTGATCTTCAGAATGCAGATGGCAGTGCTAACAAAGAGCATGCATTCATGGCTCAGTGTCAGTAAAACCTACCTATGCTTGTAAAGTTTATGATTCCAGCTCCTTAAGCTATGGGAGCCACCTTTTATTGAAGCAAAACTATTGATTGTCTCACTTAAAAGTTTATTTGCAGAACATTTCATGTTACCAGTTAGTCAGTCATGAGGTAGTCTGAGTTTGTGGCCTGCATCTATTTTTTAATGTATAATTTCAAATTAGTGAAAAGGGTATCAATATTTTCACTGTGAATATCTTTTTTTTCCGTTATAAGGACTTTCCACCAATAGGAGGAGTGAGTTAAGTTACTTGAAGGATTTAATAAAGTTAACAAAATGCTGATTTGGAAGGTTCTTCATCCTCAGATAGAGATTGATATTTTTAGGTTATGCTCAAATGTTGTTTTCTAGATGGTTTTCTGAAGTTCTTCAAAGGACATTCAGAAGCTCAGGAAGATATTGGGGCCAGTTATAAATTAAAAGTAATTTCAATTTCACTGGTGACTATGGGAAATATTCCAATGGGAATGACCTTGAATTGTATGTTTGAAAGAATATAAATGTCTGATTAATTGGCCATCTCTAGCTGAAGCCACTCACATTTCAAAGTGGGGAAAAAATCTTTATAATAACTTCTCAACAGGATAGCAGACATCTAATTTACTAAACACGTTATGATTTATGTGAGTATTTTGCAAATGAGTAATCTTGACATTTAAGGAAGCAAAGATGCAGGAATAAAATGTGGCACGTAAGTCCCTGGAATTTAGGCAGTTTCCGAACAACAGAACAAATTTGAGGTTGTTAAACTAAACCTGAAAAGACTTTTGTAGGATTGAGTGTTTGTGAGGTGAGCTCAATTGCTGGTGTGATAATCTAAATTCGTGCTCACTGTTCCCAGGATTTCTGAAATCTCAATGGAGTTGGCTGAACAAGGACATGTCACAGCAGGTACTCCTCCAGCTCACTTGATAGAAAGATGTGATTGTCCCCCGGGATATTCTGGTTTGTCCTGTGAGGTAAGCTGGCTCCTAACCTGCCTAAGCTCAATTTACTTAACCTGCCAAATGGAAATACTTTCCGAACTGTCTTTGCTACTGTCAGCTTTACTGCCATGCACACTCCTGTCCTATTCTGTTCGCTCTTCCACTCACAGTGTAAGACTCAGTAAGAAGAGGATGATGTTATTGTTACCAAGAAGTAGGAATCAGATCTGATTTGAAATATTTGATAAATGTTAAAAGAATTGTAAAAATGTGGAATAATCAGGAAATAAGAATGTTTTCTTAAGGCCCATTTATTATATCTGATCTATTTTTTTGGCACCTCTTCTAAACAGCTGGAGACATTTAAACTGCATGTTTGTGAGGTGGAATTATATTAAGTTTGGAATGATTGTTTTTATATGGAACATGATGAAACTTAGCAAACTATTCCCTTCAACATGCGCTTCTCAGAAGGACCTACATTGTTCCAATAGTGCCGCTATCATTCAGTCATTATATTTTAAGAACTGCTTATTTAACTGCCGGGGACATTGCTTTGACTACCTTCTGAACTGGCACCTTTTCTAGGTCTTAGTCTCCTGGAAGTCGATTTAATTTTTACAAATATGAATAGAAAGAATGTAACATAGAGAAGGGTGGAATGGATGAGAAACTGGCCTGGGCTGGAATCTCAGCCTCACCAACTACTAGGACTAAGTCTTTGCACAGGTTACTAACTTTCTTCAGTTTTAGCTGGTAAGTTGCCACAGCCCTGAGTTACTGCTGTCTCGCCTGCCCTCTCCTGCAGACACCATAGTCCTCTCTGCAGTGCAACAGTTGCAGGCTGGCCTGGGGAGGGCCTCAAGGACCAGCTCCAGCCCTCCTCCAGCCTGGATTCTTCCTCATTAGTCAGACGGCTGCTATTCACAGCAAACCAGTTAGATGTTTTTCCCATCCCCCCTACCTCAAGCCTAGGAATGGTATGGAGACCAAGTGGGCTGTGACCTAAAGCACTGACACAGTGCCTGGAGGTAGTCAAGGTTAGTTACTGTGATTAGCAGCTTTCTTAAAAGGAACAAGTAATTACATATCCATGTATTTTTTTAATAAATAATTTGATACATCTTTTGTAAATAGCATTTCAGACATTTCACAAAGTATGGCTCATGGGGCAGGTGGTAACCCCAGGTTCAGAACTCAAGTACAACTTGAAAATAAAGAATGTAAATATCTTGTGTGGTGGCATGGTATGATGAAAACAAGAAGGAGTTTGGATTCAGTGCTTCCTCCCTAGCCTCGCCACTGGTGCAGGGCATTTGCTCTGTTTGTTATTAGACCTTAAGTTTTTTTTACCTATAAAGTCATCATGAGGAATAATTTAAATGAAAACATAGTGTGAAACTCCCATAATGTGAAATGCCATTCAACTTAGTTTCCATCATGTGCATTTCATTTTGTTCTGAGAATAATTTCACAAGAAAAACTGCAAATACCTGTGAAGCATCCTTGAGATAATTCTATAACTTTTTTGTGACTGCTCTGAAGGTCCATATAAATTTGAATGTGTTCCTTTTCATCTAATTATTAATTACATAATCCATCCATTATTAAATCATGTATAATGGATTAGAGGCAACTCCTACATACACATATGTGTATTTGTATGCCCACCAGCAAGTGTATA
Source organism: Smutsia gigantea (assembly GCA_032199065.1). Lineage (NCBI taxonomy): Eukaryota > Metazoa > Chordata > Mammalia > Pholidota > Manidae > Smutsia > Smutsia gigantea. Next base: position 41,683 of record JAVSCE010022753.1, on the reverse strand, counting down.
TACCTAACATATGCATAATCCACTGAAATACACAAAGTGTATATGTGAAAATAGGACAGTGAGTGGGGCACATATAAAACATGCCACCTTTCCAATGAGCATAAAAGATTTAAAGATAGAAGGCAGAAAGAACTTGAGGTTTTTCTGTACAGGAGGTGGAATTTCTTATTTACCTCAGGAAGTGTTTGGCTGTACTCCTGACTCCCTGGGTAACCTTGGTCAATCCCTTAATTGCTCTAGACATTAGTTTTATATAGTTATCCAATCCATAAAATTACAGGTTTGGTTTCGAAGTTCTAAAATTTTCTGATTCTGCAACATTATTTTGCTACAGAAGATACTGAGTAGGACTCAAGATTGATCTTCAGATGGCTTGAAGAGAAAGTTTCTACAGATTTATTTTTTCTGCATTTATCTAAAATAATACTGTTCACTTATGAACAAAAGCATTAGTAGAGTAGCAAATGATTTTAATGTAGTCTACCCTCCATCCCAGATTTTAAATGTTAAAACTCTTGTTTTTGTGATTGGTAGGCTTTTTAAATAGTATATTCTGAAACATGCTTTCCCATTAATCTTAGTAATTTTCCATCATTATTATGCAAAAACATAAATTAGCCCAAATAAACCAAATGGTAAGTGAAGAAATACAAGAAAAGTTAGGAATACATACGAACTATCATCCATATTGGTGGCTTCACCTGTGTCCTTTGAATTTCACTTAGGCACCTATTTACAGACAATAATTACAGTAATATCCTAGAGGAGAGATTATAGGGATAAAGGCCTATCTCTCATAATAAGGTACCTGAGGTGTTCTCCACAACCCATCGCCTCTAATCCATTATACATCTTATTTATAATTCATCTTGATTCTAAAGTGTAATTACCCAGGTATAAAATCTAATCATCAAAGCCTGAGCTAAGGACAGTTTTGCAATAATACATCCCATTCCAGTAACATATGCTTTGGGTCATGAATACACAAAGCAATTCCTCTACAATATTTTCATCAGATGCATAGTATTCTAAAGACATCTGCATTTATAGGCTATTTATTTATTGTTTTTACCCAAATGTGGTTGCAAATAAACAAAATTAAGTGGTAGTTACCACTGAATATATAGCCAATTGTAAAGATACTTAGCCTTTGCCTGTTACCTGTAGTGTTACGACACCACAGCCTTGCTCATTGAAAATGTTAGTTCTAGAAATGCCTACTTATGATTTATGATTGAAGTAGAGATCAGATTACCTTTAGAAGTCAAGGGACACAATTTCCTCACCACATTTGTTGGTACGGGAGCCACTGAGTTTACTACACTGAAGGTGCTTCTCACCATAGTCTGAGTTAACTTTGCTGCCCAAACTGACCTAAACTCAGGTTAGATTGTATGCACACATAGAAACTATTCTGCCTTGAATGTGTGATTCCCTGCAACAAGATTGTGGAAGTCAGATATTCACAGAAAATCTGTAGGGCATATGTGATCATTGCAGCTTCTTTCTCTTCGGCCCTGTGTTTTAAGAGGACTTCTAGCTCACGGTAGACAGGCTGGTGTCTACTGGGTCACCAGTTAGAATCCATCACTTTGGGCTATTAAAAATTACTTTTTTAAATCTCCCCAAAATTTATAACTCTTATCAACTCACAAAGCTCAAAAGACAAAATGGTGAAAATAGACTTTTCCTTTCACATATGCACTCCTCTTGGGATACCCTTCATCACTTCTTTGCACATGGAAGACTCAAAGACTGTTTCCATTTACATAAAATTATTGAGGAACATGGTATGGGTAAATGATATAAATTGTAATTTTGTTTCCCAAGGCAGTGTAGAACAATCCAGTGTCTTTATTTTTTAGGCTATCCTCAATTACCATATTTTTTTAAATTATCTGGAATTGAGGCACTTACGTTGGATCACTGTATGTCAAGCACTAAATAACATCATCTCATTTAATCCTTACAACTACCCTATTAAAAAAAAACTTACTGTTTACTGAGTGCTTGCTGTATCTTGCAAAATGCCAAGCATATTGCCTAATATACTTGCACCAACAGAGTATGATCCCTATTTTATGGCTGAGGAAATGGAATTCTAGGCAGTGTAAGAAACTTGACTCAGATCACACAGCTAGAAAACAACAAAAACGGCAATTCGAATTTAGGTAAGCCTGTTTCAAAAACCTGGGTACACGTACACTCAACTATTAGGTTAAGCAACAGCTTTATGTTCCAGGTGAGGAAACTGCAGCCCACAGTATTCAAAACCTGCACAAAATTATGCAGAGTAAATGATGATGAAATAGGAATTGAGGATTGTCTGATTGAAAAACCCATGTAAAGATATGATAGCGGTTTTATTGGCAACAACACATTTATTTTTATTCTGAGGAGAGAAGGGTCTGGGGGATGTTGGGTCTTTCCTCTTCTGGTCTCCATTTGCTTCTTTCCACCCTCCCATGTTTTTGTGCAAATTTGATTGTAACATTTTGATGACATATCATATTATGAAAATACATTAAAGATGGAAGGAGAGCATCAGAAAATTTTACTACGAATAATTTCAGCACAATAATCTCAGGAAAAAAAAGGATAAGATTAGGACAGTATTTATTTATTTGCTTTTCTTTTGTTCTCCATTTTGTTCCAGAAAGCATTTTAGAGGGACTTTGAGAAGTAGTATAATCTCTCCTCTTTTGTTCCCAACGCAAGCATTCGCATGAATTTTGCTCCCCTTCACTAGAGAAAAACCATCTGATACTGAAAAATTCCCTCAAAAAAATAAAAAAATGGAAAAAGATGCAAAATGGATCCAGAAAAGGGAGATTAAAAGGGAAAAATTGTCCTATTCCTTTAAAAAGTGTGTTTTAAGTTTCCGACTTCCATGTTGTGAAATAGTCTTTTTCTTTGCTGACTCGTAGAAATTTAATCTGTCAAGACATAATTAATCTAGAGTGTTAGAATTGAAGGAAACTTCAGAAATGATGTGAGTTAATATACCTGTCACATAAGGAAACTATATCTCAAAGACAAGAAGTGACTTACCTGTACTTCTTAGACGAAACTAACTTGTAAAATAAGGCTTCCATGTTCCATTGCGTCACGGTAGTAGTGTCCAGTTGCCCTTTAAAGACACACATTCCCAGCAGAAAGTGAGGGGCACGCCGCTGATTCTCAATCCTGGCTGCTAATTAGACCCGCCTAGTAGTTTAAACAAACTTTGGCCCTGCTGTCCACCAATTAAATTAGAATGTAGAGGCGGCGCCAGGCATCAGTGCTTAAAGCTCCTCCGAGGATTCTGTGAGCACCCCGGGCTGAGAACCACAGAGAGCCTACAAGGTCCGCTTGGCACTTAGGCTTGACTCCACTAGGGGTGTTTTCTGCTTCAGCCTGCTGTCTTTCCCCGGAAGAGCCCATAGTGAAAGGAGAAATTGGAGTGCAATATAGTAAATTTCACCCGCAGCTATCACCTCCATATTTCAGTCTGTAACATTGAATTTCGTGTAATTCCCCAATGAAAAGTACTGTCTCCTAACTTTATTCTTCTAAGAGTTGCTTTAAACTTGTGTGAGATGTAAAGTGGAGCTAGGAACTCTACATTTGTGTGATTTACACTCACATACACCAAGCAAATATAGCAGTAAAATAGTAATTGTATAGGTATTTAAGGATGAAATCCATGTAAGGAGAATTAATTCTATTCTACAGTCAGCATGCTAAAGAGTTGGAACAACCCTATACAGAGACGCATTTTTAAATACAGCTTGTATTATTTCTTCAGTTATGCTTAACTGAATGCCTCAGCCATAATTTCCAGATGTTATTTGGTAGCAGTGGCAAAATAAACCTGGGTTTTTAATAATATCCTATTATAATAACATCATAAGAATCTTACAGCATGGATTCAATGAGGAAACTTATTCAAATATATGATTAAGTCCACTATAAGACAACTGAGACCCAAAATAGTTTGAATACTATTTGTTATTTTCTTTATCAGCCTGAGCAAATCTGTGACATTATCAAATCTCATTAGAATTTCTTAGAGGCTATGATAAAAGCAGAGAGAGACTCTTAATTCACTGCTTAATTGAGATACTTGTACATTATCCAAATCAAAATAAACAAGGAGAGGGCTGACTTAATCTTCTAAGGAATCTCTGAATATTCCACTTCAGATAACAGTCCAGAACCAGAAGGATGGAGAGGCATTAGAAAGTTCTTAATCCAGTATTCTTTTTCCTACTTATTTAGCAGTCACTATTCTTTTATCAGTGGGCAGAGACAGCCTATGAAAAAAATCTGACTTAGCCAACTTGGAAAAAAAAAATCCCTTTATAATCCTTAGTAGGATCTAGAAAACCAACTTCTAGCTCTTACTCAAAAATCAATGCCTGATAGCTGCAGCATCTTTGTGCACCAAGAGGACTGAACAATACTGTTCTCATTTCCTCTGCAGAGCTGTGGGCTTCCTTCCAAAAAGCCAGAGATGCTTTTTGATATATTTACATAAACCCAAATGAAGATGGAAGTCTTGATTTTGCAAGTGTCAGCTTTGCTAGGGAGTTTTCTGTTTGCCCTCAGGTTTTTATTGCAAAATGAAAAAAGAAATAGATCAGGGAAAGATACATTTTATTGGCAGACTAATATTCCCAAGACATGTAAAGCTTTTATTATTTTGTATTTCTTACCTTTATCGCCTTTAAATTATATCGATATAAATAATGCAACTGTGATACTTTGTAATTTATTTAATATTTTGCTGAGTCTCATTGGATATTTACTAGTTATCTATCAAGCACAGTAGAAGCAGATTTTAGGATGTCAAGGACATTGGAATTCTGGCTGTAGTCCATATGACAATTTTATTACAAACGTCTCTTTCAAGAAAAAGACTATTTGAAGCTTTTTCAGACGGAGTGGTATATGCAAATGACCGCTTTCCTTTTAAAGTCTGATGCTTCCTGAACACTCCAGGGACTGGGCAGAAATACACATTAGGAATCAAAACTGGCATTTATGTCTGTATGGGATGTTGCCTTCAATGCAGGTGGGGGGAAAGAAGTCCTTCTTTTTAACCGCTGAAGAACCTAAGTGTTGCAAAAGAGAGATACCTAACTTTTCTGCCCTAATTGGCTTCCTTTTCTTTCAGACATGCATGCCAGGATTTTATCGCCTGCGTTCTGACCCAGGTGGTCGCACTCCTGGACCAACTCTGGGCACTTGTGTTCCATGTCAGTGTAATGGACACAGCAACTTGTGTGACCCTAGAACCTCCGTATGCCAGGTATTCACCCGAGCCGTTCTTGAACAAGGCCCGTTTCTCTTCACACATGCTCATATACTGCATGTGAGGCAAGCTAAACTGCAGAGAACGTGTGTGTGTGTGTGTGAAATAAAACATCGAAAAAAAGACATTTACCATATTAAACGTTTTTTTGAAGTAATTAAAAATTGATAGTTGGGAAAACTACTGCTCAAGGTAAGAGATAGAATATTAACAATCTTAGAAGAACACCGAGGGCACACAATCTTAAACATCAGAAGAGGGTTTTTTTCTTCTGATGACATACAAAAATAAGATTTTTATAAGAAATTATAGAGAAGTATGAAAAAAATACAAGTCATCCAAAATTTCACATGAGTTCAACATTTACTATTTCAGGTATTCTCTACCAATTTTATGCATGTTTATAAATAAGTTTACATAATACCATAGGTACATTTTATGTTCTGTTTTTTAAATGTACTTATCATGAGCCTATTATGTTACTAGATATTCTTTAAAATCTTTAGCCTTTGATTGGATGACCCATCATTTAACCATTTCCCTTAGAATGCCAACTGCTCTGTGCTTTGTTGTTAAGATGCTGCTAACACCCCGCTCTCCACCATCGCTGTCTGCCTTGGAACAGTCAGGTCTATCAAGAAATGCAGGGTTGTTCGCCCCAGACTCTAATCCCCACACAGCTCTGGACATCTCCTTGGCCAAACCTATTCCCCACCTTTCCTCATCTTCTGAAACCCTTCCATAGAGCTTTCTGGAACTTACAGTCAGACATGAGCAAACTCCCCAGGTGATCTACGCTTTCCCTAATGTTTTCCGGGTCTGCTCTCCCTGACACACTACTCCCCTGCTCCCCTCTCAAATGACAGCCGTTTTCTCTCACACATTTCACATATGGTCTGAGCATGAAGGTGGGGCCCGTGTCCTTGCTCCTCATGCCCACTTTCATTATCCCCCTTTCCTCCTCCATAGCCACATCCAGCTTTGATTGCCTGCCCCTTCCGTTCACCCACATACCTGCTTGTTGAAGTCATCTACTCGCGCAGGTCGCTCACCTCATTCCTTGAAGACTTTTCTCTGTACCATTGCCGATCTCTCCAGCACTACTGCTATCATAATTCTTGGTGGTTTTAGGGCCCATAAAATGAGCTCTTCCATACTCTTAACTCTCGGTTTCTTGTCCTCACTCATGGTGCTATCCTAGAACTTGTCATTAACAGTAACTGCAATGACTCTGTAGTGTCAAGGTCAACGGTCCTGTTCTTTGACCACCATCTCTGATCTCTCCAGTTCACTTCTCAATACTTCAACATTTAGTGTCGCCCTTGATGCTGACACCTTTTCATTATTCCTTCTCTCTCTCATGCCCTCGCTTTCTTAACCAGCTTAATATTCATGACCCTTCATTAGGATCATGTTATGTCATGTTCCTTTCTCTTGCCACTCCTTTACTTATTTTTACTCAGTTAATTCCAGCACTGGTTAAATCTTACTCCTCCACACTTTCTAAGAGCAGTGTGGCTGTTGAAAAACAGACAGCTATGCTGTCTAGTCTCACCATAAATTCACTGTCAGTCACTTCAAATGGACCCTTTGTGCTGCTCTGCAGTAAGGCCACTTTTCTCTAGCCCGTGTCCTCTCCCACATCCTCGATGGTTATTTCTTGCCTTCCTTGCCTTCTTCAAACCCAAAACTTCTCTCCTAACCCATGCCCATCCTCACCTCAGTTGATGGCTGTGTTCTTTCTTATTTCATTGAGAAATTAGAAGCAATCAGAAAGAGAATGAATACCTGCTCGTACTACCACACGCACCTCCTCTTCTGCCCACTTACTCTGATGCTTCCATTTCTGTGCATAAACTGTTCTTATTTATAGAAAAGACCAAGTCTGCCACTTACGCTATCGATTCCAACTCCCTCTCCCACTCAAGGACCTTGCTCCTCCTGTGACTATCCCCTTCCTCCGGCACTATCGCTTTTTAGTTCTTCTATCTTAAAAATAAATAAGTGAAAGAAAATAAATAAAAACAAAATTTTCTTGACCCCACTTTCCTTGACTTCCTCCACTTCCTTGCTCTCCTTTCATACATTGATGAGTCTTTATACTCTGTCTGCAGTTTCTCTCGTACCATTCTGTCTTGAACTACTAAAATCAGGCTTTTACTTCCACCACTATCCTGAAATCAATGACTACTGCTCAGCTATCAGCCTTCATCTTACTACTGTGATCTATTGGCAGCATTTGCTCCTCTCAATCACCCCATTCTTCTTAAAACTTCTTGTTCCGTTCTCTTCCCTCGACTTGATATTCTAGGGGTTTGAAAGCTAGCAGCGGCCCCTTCTCAGCCTTCTTTGCTGTCTCCTCCTTACTAACTGGCATCTACACACTGGTGCTCCCAGGATTCAACCCTTGGAACAATTTGGTTCTCTAACTACACACATTCTCATGGTTATTTCACCCAGGCACATGACTTTAAATACCTATACTGATATCCCATAGCATTTACCATTGTTTCTTGTATTTAATTTTAGATCCAACTCTTTAGTCTTTCTAGAATTTATTGTGGTGTAGAGTGGTAATCTTTCTTCAAATATATATTAATTTAAAGAAACATTTATTAATATTTATTCTTCTCCTTGATACATCGTGGTATCTGAATATGTATAAATTTGTTTTGTCCATACTAGATATATAAAGGATCATCTATTATGTCCTACTTACCCTTTAGTTCTTATTACAATGTTCTGATTACCTTCATTTTATACTAAGTTATGACATATGGTAAAGCAAGGCCCTGTTATTACTCTTTCTAATTTCACAATTAGATTTACTTACATAATTTTTCAGATGAAATTTTGATTCACTATTTCAGTGTCTTCACACACACAAAAAAAGTTTCTAGAATTGTTACTGGAATTGCATTAAACCTACTTATAAAGAATTGAGATCTTTATTCTATTCAGTTGTCCTCCCTCAACCCAGGAATATGATACTCTATTCAAACATTTCATGTCTCACAGTAAACTGTTTCAATATTATTTATATACATATTTCTTATATGAAACTTATTTCTAAGTATCTTATATTTTAATTTCAATGATGAACATTGCTTTTTTTATTTCAATATAATTACTAACTGGTCATTACTGGTATACAACAGAAGAGAGTTTTTGTATGTATTTGATAGCCAACCACTTTTTTTTAGTTCTAGAAGTTTCTCAGTTGATTCTTTCAGTTATTTTCATATTAATAATATTTTTTTGCAAATAATTATATGTGTGCTTTTCCTTGCCAGAAGCTATATCTCATATAATAATTTCATATTTTTACACTGACTAAGTCTTGTGAGAAATGTTAAATAAGGGGTCGTCAGCTTCCTGTCCTATTCCTGATTTTAATATGAATGTCTCAAGCCTTTTACCACAAAGTATGATGCTGGTATTTACTTTAAGATAAATATTCTTTATTGTGTTAAGAAGATTTCTTTATTCTTGGTTTCTTAAATATACCTTCTTTCAATCCAGATAACATACTGAAATTTATCATATGCTTATCTGTGAGTGGAGTGGAGGTAACGATGCATTTAAGATATGATCATATGTATTTTTTTTACCTTAAACAGAATGATAAATGATATTACTGACTAGATGAATAACTAATATTAACCATCCTTGAATTCTCAAATAATTATTATTTGGTTTTGGTATGATATTCTTTCACCAATCTGCTGGTTTGTAAAATTCAGTAGATAATTTCAGGGAAGAGGGTCAGTTTATACATTCTTAAGTTAGAATTAAATGTATTTTTCTTTCTTATGCAATCTTCAGTGGTACTTTTTTAACAGGGTTATTTGCTTTATATGATTAATTTAGAAGCATTCATAAAGGATATATTTCAATTTTTTTTTAGGATAAAAGTTGTTGCCTTTATACTGTCCTCTTTCGGCCAATTAGCTGTTACCATTTAATAGCCTCAAAGTCTATTATCTGTGACACTACTAGATAAAGTGAAAAATAAATATGTATGTACATCAAACATGCACAGCTAGTATAATTGGTGTGCTCTGAATTTTTGTTTCCCTTCAGGCAACTTACAACTGAATTTAGGCAACTTTGTTCATCTTTAAAACATCCTGTGTGACAAATAGGAAATAACTACTATTGCTCTCATGCTGTAACTAAGGGAACTGCAGCATGCTGATTTCTTTTCTATGTGTAGTGTGGATCTCAGTTCAACGTCATGCTTAGTACACAGTACAGTGCCCTCTACTTTGGCATGATGGTCATAAATATGACTGTAGAGTCAGACTGCCTTGATCAAAATCCCAGTTTTATCCCTTATGGTCTGTAGGGACTTAGTCAGTTGAGCTAACCTCAGTGGGATCTTAGTTTGCTCATTTATAAAATGAAAATAATTATAGCACTTATCCATAGAGTTTTTGTAAGAATTCAGTGAAATACTGGATAAAAGGCTGAGCCTATTACTTAGCTATGATAAGCTCCATAGAAGTGATAGTCACGGTGATGCCGATAATACAGATGATAATCACCATACACGTTATCCACCATTTATAGTCTAAGAGCCAATCAGATGACAATTAATCAAAACATGTAAAAACTTTGTTGCCTCTAGCCCTATAGTAGACTTTCTCACTTTTTTTTCTTTTTCTTTAGACCTTTCTTCAAAAATATGGGGTAGAGAAGAAAACAACCATCATAGAAATCTTTATAGGCTAAGCATTTCAACTGTTAAATAAAACTCACATAACTTTGTAACTATTATCCTCATAATTCCTAATGACACTTACAAGAGAGCGGTTGCTTCTTTCTGGGCATTAATAAATCCTACACTTTGGCATGTTAGTACCAATTGCTCAGTGACTCTTCCTTCTTTCCTTAAGGAAAAATTTCTTCAAAATGGCAGAATAAAACCTACATGACTTTGAGCCCCAAAGCATGAAGGGGAGAGAAAATAAGTGAACTAACAGTAATCAGTACACACACATACACACACACTCTCACACAGATGATACGTAGTTTTCAGAGTTTATGTATAAAGTAAATCTATGTCCATATCCATATTTACTTATAGCTATCTACACACATTTATATTCTCATTTAATCATATTTTCTCCTATATTCACAAAGGTCAGTATTTTTCTCCTGTATTTATATAGGAATACTGAAGTCTCAGATAGTGCAAATAAATTTCTCAAGACCTGAACAGTTAGTAAAAATATTGTTTTCATTCTATCACAATTCTTATTTAAAATGAAAAGAAAAAGGTAAATCTTCATCATTAATCTGTTCTGTTGTCTGAAATACCATCTGTATCTGGTTAAGCTATCAACCCTATCTTCAATAAATAGAGTCATACAAAATCTGCTGTATTTAAAGTACTTTACAAGCCTCTTCTCATTTATCTAACAACCTTACCAAAACAGGTATTGTTAGCATTTTGTTACAACTCTGAAATTTAATGCTAAGAAAATTTAAGTAACCTACAGAGCTTTGGCTAAAATGTATTAGTCAGGTTTCAAATCCACTACTATGCCACCTACAGATTAAAAGAGAGAGTAAATATACTCTTAGATGGTTAAATGAGTTTTATTTTGAAGGTCCACATGAATTGTAGCCTAGAGTACTGACAGAATAGCTACAAATGTGATCAAGAGCCATATGTGAAAAATATTTGCAAAATCACAAAAATATTAAACTTGTAACAGGATGGAAAGCAGTGAAATATCATTGCAGGTTTTGTAAAGGGAAGTAAAATATAAGAAATAGGTCAATTTTGATCTCTACTGAAACTTTAAGATTGCTTATTTAACCAATATCTGTCAAGTGTAGAAAAAATAAGAAATGCTCACTAGGAATCAGAATATGTTCATTCAAAATAAAACATATCAAACTAATTGCTGGAGTTACTATATATAGTATTTGAGACTCTGGTTTCCTGAATCCCATGACAATAAAAAAATTCACCAAAAAGTATGATACATCATATCTCAAATTCAACAAAAATAATAGCTACCATGTGTCCAAGCCCTATGTATGTACCAGGACCAAGACTGGTCACTGTAGATAGATTTTTCTCATTTATTCTTAAAATAAACCTATGAGGTAGACAGGGTTATTTCTTCTTTTACAGTTGATGAATTTTTGCTGAGAGAAATAATTTGCTTAAGTCATAAGCCTGTAAAGGTCAGAACTATGATTCAAACTCTAAATTGCTTAAATAAGCATTTGACAGAATGGTTCATGATATCCTCGCAAACAAGGCTGAAAATATGGGCCAGATGGTAATCAGTTAACAAGTTTGATGGGTGTAGTAGTTGCCGAACAATGTGTCTAGAACAAGCTCTAGAAATGTCCCCAATGACGAGGTTTAGGCCCTAGGTTTGACCCTGTTATGTTCAAAATCTTTATAAGTGATTCGGATGAGATCTTCAAATATTCAGATGACAGCAGGCTAGAAGTGTTACCTAGTTTATTAGATGCTGTTCAAGAATCTAAAAGAGCCTGACAGTTGGAACTATGAGCTACAATTGACAATATGAAATTAATATAAAAGGTTTTTAACTTACGAAGATTCACTTGTTTGTCAATAAACATTTCTTAATAAATATTTCTAATATACAGACATTGTGGTTGGTGGTGAGATTACAAAGGCGAGGAATGTATGACCCTTGCCCTGTAGGAGTTTATATCCTGCTGTTTAAGGGAAAGAACCGAGGAAATGACACATAATGACAATCGCTGTGAAACAGGAGTTCTTACGTGCTGCAGATTCATTTGGACAAGTGCAGAGGAAGAAAGCAAGTGCATTCAATATATTTGCGAATCAAGGTAGAGACTTAAAATTTCAGTTTCAAGACAAATTCTAAATAGCCAGGTTTGTTGACTGTTTAGCTTGAAAAAAAACATATTCAGCTTAAAAAAAGATTTAGGAAGTCATAGTATTCTTTAGACATTTGAGGACTTCCCCTGGGAAATGGGAATTGACTTAATCTGTATAGCTTCAGCAGGCAGAGCTTGGATCACTGAATAAAAATTAGAGACATCTATTCTTTCAGCATGAGGAAAAACTTCATATCATATAGTTATACAAGATGAAAAGGCCTGCCTTATAAGTCATGTATTTAATAATGTATCAGGGTAAGTGTGGAGGCATCCTTACAAGAAAAGCTTAGGTTAAGTAACTTCTCACCTTAGGCCTAAGATATTACATAATATTAATATTATATTCATTTTAACTCAAGTAGAAGAAATATATACCACCAGCATTCCCATTACAAAAAGAAATACAAGTATCATGTATTCTTAGCTATTATTGAAAAGATACTAGTATATATCACTCTTGAGAATATAATTAAACTCATTAGCCATCTAAAATATAGAAATTGTTCCTAAAGATTCATTTCTATATACAAGAGAAATATTATTCCCACTATTTCAAAGCGGACAGGAAAGTCATAGGAGAGGTTTATTTCAAAAAGTTTCAAAAATAGCATCATGATATATGTATGTGTTTGTTGGCCTAACCAGAACATTTGATTCAGTTAACCAAGTTTAGGATGTCAGCAGCCCTTTGAAAGATTAGCAGTCAGAGAAGGTTAAATTTCCCTACTATGAAGAAATTATACAGAGTTGCAGGTACAAGAGAGGCAAACCGTATTTTTGAATCTCTATATTTTTAGTAATAATCAACATTGTGTTCTGATTCAATTATAAATGTTATGTTAGGTTACATAAGATAATTCATTATGCAGTGATTTTTTTTTTCAAAACAAAATGATGATAATTATTGTTCAGTATTTATTTTTTGCCATGTATTTTTTGGCACATGTTCATAGCTATAACTGTAAATGTTGTTCTTAAAACACTACCCAGTTAACACTTATTTATCATTTGATGTCTTGCTGAATTATTTGAGATTGGAAATTCATAAATAAATATTTTATCTTGGAACCATGTCTCTCACCATGTTACTGTTAAATATGGAATGGCTATTTTATTGCCAAAATATGGTGGTTCTTTGGATGGCTGAATAAGAGAAATTATGGTACTTAAATCAATTATCAAAATATGACAAATCATCTTGCCCTGCTAACCACCTTTCTGTAAAGTCATTAGATTTGAAACTTGGCCAGTTTCACCTATACTAGATGTGCATTCATTCAGTCATTCAAAATAGTCATTGAACTACCATGTTTCAGTCACTTTGTTGAGCTAAAAGGAACATTTAGCCTTATCTTAGGGCATCAGAGAATGTTTATCAAAAAAGTGATGTAAAATCAGAGCTGAAATGAATAGATGCTAGCCAGGTAAGAGAAGAACATGCATTCCAGAACAAGGGTTTTGCATATGAAAAGTCCCAGAAGTAAGTGAGAGCATTGCACAATTTGAGAATTTCAGGTTGTCCCATATGGTTTCAGCATAGTATGCAAAGGTTGCAGTAGCTAGAGGTAAGGCTGGAGGGGTAAACAGGGGTCAGATTATAAAGGTCTTTCTTGCCTTGCTAGAGAGTTTGTAATTCATGCTGAGGATGATGGAAAACTATTGAAGGTTTTCAGCAGACAGTGGCATGGTTTGATATACTCTCTAGGATGATCATTCTGATTGCAATATGGAGAAATCCCTGGATGAGAAAATTTGAAAGCAGTATCTTTAGCTAACAGGCTGTTTTAATAAACTGGATAAAAGATGACCATGGCTAGATAAAAATAGTAGCAAAAAGGAAGTAAAGAAACAGAGTAATAGAAACATGGTTATCAAATAGGTATCTGGGATAAGAGAAGATTCTAGATTTCTGGCCTGGGTAATCCAGCAGATGATAGTGACCCCAAATGAAATGGAAAATAAAAAAGTATTAGCAGGTTTAGAGAGATTAGTTAATTTTTGACATTTCGAATTCAACATGGTTTTTCATTATGCAGGAAGACCTATCCAAGAAGCAATTAGAAATGTAAATATGGAACTCATTTGAGATAGCTAGGCTGAATATAAAACACTTAGAGTTTTTGGTCCATAAATGATAACTGGAGTTATAGTAATGGATGAAACCACCATGGGAGAATGTCTAGGGGAAAAAAAGAGAGAGATCAGAGGCAAAGTCAGAATCAAGGACACCAGTCTTACAAACAGGAAGGAAAGGGGGAGTCCATGAAACACAGTAAGAAAGAGGAGCCATAGAGGAAGGAGAAAAATCAACAAACTGTGCTGTTTAAAAAAAACATAGGAAGTGAAATTTTTAAGGAACATTGGCCAGAAATAATCAGTTGCTGCAGACAATTTGTTATTATGAGGACTGACTATTATCAGTAAAGTTGGATTTAGCAACAAAGATCTTATGCATGAGCCTGGAATGGTTTCGGTGGTGAAATCAGAAGCCTGTTTTAAGGGAGAGAGGAGGTAATGACCAGGGATGTAAATAATGATTTTAAAAAGTTAATCAAAGAAAAAGATGCAAGTTCTTCAAGGAACTTGGGACCCCAGAGATTTTTTTAAGATAGGAAAGTCCTGACTAACCTTAAAAGTTAATGGGAATAATCCAGAAGAGAAGGATAAAGTGCAGATGCTGGAGAAAATGGGGAGGCAGGAAGGCAAGGAAAGCAGAGTTTAGGAAGAGCTTTGGACAGAGTTCGAATACCCCTTCCTATGAGGAGAATCTGTGTTACAGTGATGGGTAGTTAACCAAGAGAGATGGTGGGTAGTTTGGCAGGAAGCTGACAGAGCACCAGACGAGAGATTCCTTTCCTGTAAAAACGGGGCTATCTAGTGCTGAGAGTGAGGTAGAAGATTAGATATTTGAAATTTGTATCCTGTTATATTGGAAAATTGGATCCATTTTTTCATTGTTATAAATACATCTGTAAGTGACACAAAATATTCTCAGATATAGCACCAAAGTTGTAAGAAAACAAAAACAATGGTCTGGAATTCATTGTGATGATGTCATGGTTTCTCCCCAAGGAACAGCTGTCAAACTGAGTCAACAGAGGAATTCTCAGAAAGAGTTGACAGAAGTTCCAAAAAAAAAAAAAATTTTAATTCCATGGCAATCTCTGTAGAGGGAGTGACTCTGGTTACTGTTTGACCACACATGCCATACCAAACACTGTCTGGCCATTAGAAGACCCGTGGAAGATAAATATGTGCTCCATGATTGAATGAAGCAAAGAGCCCAGCTTATGGAATGTGGTTTAAGTTCAATATCTAGCCTGCAGGTGTCTCTGTGGCTCCAGCTGAGTTAATCAGATAGTTCACTAAACATATACATCTATTTAGTTACTGACTTTTTTGCTTCTCAACTTTCTTCTTATATTGTTTATAAGAAGTCACCCTTTGACCACTCCAAATCCTGTCTTACAAAATAGAGTTAAAATCGAATTCCAAAGTCCTTTTGTTTCTTCCTTTTTCTCAACTCCCAAAGTCAGGTGTCACATTTCTAATAAATAACAATCAATAAATATTGCATTCTTGCTGCTATGTTTATTTCCCAATTAAAAAAAATTCCTAAAGTGGACATAAATTATTATAGGGCAGGATGTTATTTTACCTTTTTACCTCACTTGATTCATCTCAGTGCCCAGCATGAAGTTCTCCCTGTCTTTATTGCACTGTGAGAATTGTCATTGCAAAAGTACACACTAATCCATACCTACTCGCATTTCCTTATGGAAATGTTTTAAAACATATTACTGAAGTGTCTCTTAGGCAACTGTGAAAAAGAAAACAATGCACTGAGATTCCTGGTTTCAGACTGCATCCTCTCTATAAAGAACCATTAACATTTGGCAAGAATTAGATGACTAGCATTCTTAATGTGGTAAGAATTAACCTTTTTTTTCTCTACAGCTGCCCCTGAAAACATTCATCCTTTCCACGTGGGTTTGGTTTTAGAAAGCCCACCAATGGACACGTACCGAGATCCCAGGATTCTTAGCACTTCCCAGCCCCTTATAGAACAGAAATATAAATGGCCAGATGATATAATAAATTTAGAAATTTGTGAAGTCTTTTCCCAAGAGTAGAGTAACTGAAATATTTATACAGAGATTGACATAGAGAAAAGAGAATAGAAACTCTAATTGTATAGCTACAATACCCAGTATTACTTCCTCAAATGAAAGAACTTCTTTAAAAATATGTATATCAAGAACTGAGTTTTTTCTCAGTGATGTGTGTGTGTGTGTGTGTGTTTTCACAGGATATGATAAACTCATTCTAACTCTCATTAAATTAAAAGCAAACTGCTCCCTTTTGCTTTACAGAATTGTCAACATCATACTGCTGGTGACTTCTGTGAACGATGTGCTCTTGGATACTATGGAATTGTCAAAGGATTGCCAAATGACTGTCAGCAATGTGCTTGCCCACTAATTTCTTCTAGCAACAAGTAAGATTGAAAAAATACTATCATATTTCCCAATCAGTAACACCATCTGTATAGCACATGGGATTTCTTTGATTTGGATACTTTTTTCCACAAAAAAATCTCAGTTTAGGAGAGAGATTTTTTAAACAATATAAAAATTGACAAAAATGAGTAAATAATGCTCTATAGTTTATTTCTCCCTTAAAACTGTGTCCTAACTAAATAATACTTATTAATTAAAATGTAAATACCAATACTAACATTTTTATGAAATAAGTGGTATATGCACAAATGTGCATAATTTCATAAATTTTTATAAAGGTGTAGCATTTGCATATTTTCATCCTTAAAGTCAGCTATGAAGAATTGTTTGGGTACATGTTGTATCATATTTGTGGTTTTTCTAACTCATTTTGTGTGTTTAATTTGCCATTGGTAAAGATTTATCAAGAAAATACTTGAAAAACAGTGCCATTAAAGCAGGGTGACATAGTGTTCTGCTCCAAAATAAGTCCATATCTCCCATAATCACAGCCCCCTTTATGTTAAGATGGTCTGAGCTTGGTACCATAGAAACACAGCCAAAAGCAAAAACAAAAGCTGTAATATTTTATTTCAGTGCTGTCTGAACATTTTGCATTGTTTTATACATTGATAAAAACCTCTAGGAGTTTTTGTTTACCTTTTTGCTAAGACTGTCTACACTTTCTGCCAAGTGTTTATAGACTTCAATCTTGATATGGTAAGACACTTTTCTCTAAGAATTTGCTTTTGAAAAGAAGCAGGGCATTGTGTTCATAACTGGAATCCTGGACACATAATGAGTGTGTGAGAACCACAGAGCAACTCAGAGGAAGACATCATTCCACCTGTGCTCAGGGTTTTTCTGCATCACTGGCTTTGTCTACATTCTGAAAATATTTTCATGTAAATTGTCCCCCTTTCTTCTGCATGCCCCTCGTTTTTGTTGAACAGAATCACAGGCTTTTTATAGCATATCAAATGTAAATTTTTAGTTAAGTGGGATACTGATGAGGATAAAGCACATGATCTTATTGTCCTCCAACTACCAACTGGTAGGTGTATAAAAAATACATTATTTTCATTTTCCTTTCCCTAATCTCTCTTTTCAATTACCAGATCCAAACAAGAGTGTGTTATTTATTTCATTGCCTATTAAAATATGAACCATTTGGATTAGAAAAAGTCAATAATTAATTTGTAATTTCCTGTTGGGTGAACTAAAACAAAAGCTACAGGAGATGCAAAAGAGAAGCAAAACATCTCTTGAAGAGGCTCACAGTAACAGAACACACAGAACACTTAATTTTGGAAGCTTCAAGCAAATTTGAAAGAAGTAATAGTATTGAAAGAATAATAGATCTTAAACAGTGGATTGAAAGATTTTTACCAGTGGATATAGTAGGAAATTATATGAGGGAAAGCTTAGAGAACAGAAAACACAAGGCATATATGAGAACTATTAAGTATGAGAGTCGGAAATGGAAGAATGGAAGCGTATTGTAGAAATCCATGAGCACCAGTTCTAAGAAACTGCTCTTTCATTTTCTATGCAATGAGGGAACACTGCAAAATTTTTTTTTAAAGGATTAATGTGATCAGAGCCACGCTTTAGGAAGACTAATGATAGAGTTGAGTACAATGAATTGAAACAGGCTGAGAAGAAAAGCAGAGACTGATTAAAAAGCTATCGGACTAGCCTAAGCAAAAGATTATTAGAACCTGAAAGTAGGTAATAGTAACAAGCATGGAAACGATGGATGGATATGAGAAAATTGTTGAATGCAGCTCTTCAGATTTAGATATGAGGGTTCAGCGCCAAGTAGATGTTAAGTCAGAGGTTTTTAGCCAGGATGACCTCCAAAATGCTGTTGTCATTGACTGAAAAAGGGAAAGCAGGGGAGAGATGCTGCAGAAGGAAGACAATTTATGTTCCAAATAGATTAAAATTGATAGGAAGAGTCTGTCTGGATGGAAATATGCAAATAGCTGGAGGAAATGGAAATCTGAAAAATGGAAGGGCAGATGAAGGTAGAGATATGTTAATAAATGATTTAAAGTTGGATAAGATTTCCCAGGGTGACGTTACCCAAGGGCAGCACGTGGAAAGACAGAAAGACAGGACTACCTACATTTGGGAAGCCAGAAGGGAAGGAAAGCCAAGGAAGGAGCTGCCAGGGAGGCAAGGGAACTGAGGCCACACTGTCACTGCCACCATGAGAAAAAAGAGCAGCAGCGAAGGAGCATAAAATGCTGCTTTCTCAAGGAAGACTGAATATGTACAGTGGCAATTAACTCTAAGGGTCATTGATGAATTTTGACAATAGTTGAAGCAGACATTAGTTTATAAAGGTGTGAGTTTATAGCTTTAAGAAATTTCAGGAAGGAAGAGAGTCTTCCCTTGACTGGTTAGGAGAATCAGTGCAAAAGTTTGTTTTCACTTTTGTTTTATATGATTTATATAATTTAAGTATTTTTTTTTTAGTGCAAAGAACACTGTAAGAATCAAAATACCAAATCACAGTGGCTTGGTCCATGGCTTTCAAGATTTATTGATTGTGACCACTCTAAGAATACTTTTCTTACATCATAACCTAGTATACAAAATAGCTAAATATATATTATATGCCATAACTCTTATTCAATTTTATTCTCTTGCATTATTAGAAGAAATTTTAGTCAAAACCCACTGAAGTGATTTCATGACCCATTAATATCACTACCTAAAGCTTGGAATATTAGCAGAGCAAAGACATATACATGGTGAGAAAAGAAGGATTAAAATGCAAAGCAAATAAACTAGCCAGGGCACTTCTTCCTGAGATATAAAAATAGATTCTGAAATATAGATGGAGGAGAGGAAGCTGAGATATCTCTCTTCAATGACTTAAACCTGTGAAAAGTTAAGGGATAGGCATGGTGAATGATTATTTGCTTCCACACATTAGTTCAAGCCTTCAATATCTTACTAAAACAAATTATGATAAATATTTAACCATTTGACAGTTTAGCATTGCTCACATATTCTCAGTAGTTTTCCACTGCCTACCCAATGAAAGGTCACATTTTTTTAACAGAGTATTAAAAACCCTCTGCAATCTGACCACCTTTCCAAGCTCAATGCCTTCTCCTTCCTTCTACAATGATTCCAAGTTTGAGTTCCTCACTCTTCAAACATACTCAGCAATTTTTGTCAAACAGTGAAAGACAGAAACTGCATGTTTTCACTTATGTGTAGAATCTAAAAGACAAACAAACACAAACCTCATATAAACAGTGTAAACAGTGTAGAATGGTAGTTGCCAGGGAGGGCTGGGGAGTAGGGGAACTTGGGAAAGGCTGGTAATATGGTACAGACTTTTAGTTATAAGATAAATAAAGCCTAAGGAGATACTGTATAGCTTGTAGAGGTAATTGTACTTTATTGTATAATTGAGACTTGCTGAGAGAGTAGTACTTGTATTCTCTCACACACATAAAAAAAGTAAATATGTGAAGGGATGGATGCATTGATTAGATAGTACGAATCCTTTCATAGCATACACGTATGTCTAATTGTCCCATGTAAGTTTAAATATATTACAATTTTGTTTGCCAAGTATACTTCAGTAAAGCTGAAAAAAGTGCAAATAGATATGTAATGTAATATCTAGTGAAGGTGCCACCAGAAAAAATCAAGCAGCCTCAGTAAATTCAGAGAGACTGAGGTGCCATTTTCTATAGGATGCTCAATGAAGATCTTTACAGACAGATGGAGCTTGTGCAGGGGCATGGATACATGATGGAGAGAGCCCTGTGACTGTCTGTAAAGAGATGCTCAGCCAGAGGAAAAAGCAAGTGCACTGGCCTGAAAACAGGCCCTTGCTTGGCCTGTGATCTTCAGACAGCAAAGGTCCAGGTGGCTGGAACAGAATGAATGGTGACAGGGAAGGGTGACAGGATCTGAAACCAGAGAAGCTCTGGTGGGTAACTAAATATCCTGAAGGCTAAAATCATCCAATGGCAAGAAGCAGCTTAAACAGGCTAATGAAATGATGTTAGAGACAGTAATAAAGCAGCATTGGCAAAGAAGGCATATGTGCAATGTGAGAGAAAGAAGGAGACAAAGTTGACTCTGGTTGATGGCAGAGCAAATGAAAGCACCGAGTGCCCCTTGACTGAGATGGGGAAAAGTACAGAAAGGTCAGTGGTGTTTTTTGGAGACAGGGAGCTCAGTTTTAGATGTTAGGACAGAGGCAGTTTTTAAAGCCTTTAACACTGAATGAGGTCAGGTAGGGGAGAAGGGATAGGACAGGAGGAATTTTAAGACTGAATTGTGAAGCACATTGAGAGGTCAAGGACATGACCTAGATAGATCCAACAAAGCAGACTGAAAAGGAACAATCAGGGAACTGGGATAAAAACTAGAAGGGGATGGTATCCAGGAAGCTGACTCATCTCTAGTATCCACAGGGGACAACACAGAGTAGCAGACTCTAATTTTAGAAATTCTGTTGACGCGAGTTTGGAATTAGCAAACATAAAGAAATGGAAAAGCTGGCTACCAAGAGAAGCACGAGGATTTCTGAGTGACCCTGCAGACAATACAAGAATTAAGAACTGATGAGGGAGTTGTGAGCAGAAAGAATAAATTCTAACTTCAAGTTAGATGTGATTCCTACTTCCTCCTTCATAGGTCCTTACGTGAGATTATAAGGAGAGGTTTCAATTCCCTGTATCATAATTCAAAAAATCTTGTATCAACTATTCAAGGAGAATCATAATTTCACTACATAGTAATTGAGACAGACATGTTTCTGTAAATGAATAAAATTTATGTTGGCTCTCTAGAGTATCAGTTGAAGTATCTAAAAATCTGTTTCTAAGTGCCTATATATGTACATGAATTTGTGTGTGTGTGTGTGTGTGTGTGTGTGTGGTGCATGAACAGATGCACTTAGCATCAAGCTTTAAAGACCTGAAAGCTTGCCAAAATGTGTCAATTATGTGTTTGTGGGTCTATTTTTGTGGAGGCAGACGATAAATTTGTTGGATAATGAGTTTGTGAGTAGTAGATCAATTTATTCATATATTTTGAAAGGGTTAGAATTTATTGCTCACTCATGTATTGATTTAACCTGTTAGAAGCCAGTGAAAATCGGGTCCTTATGGCACCTGACCAAAAGCACTGATGGTCCTGGTCTATACACCTTATTATTTCTTTTTCAGAAAAGCATCAAATTGTTTAACAGACCAACAAAAGGAAAAAAGATTTCCAGCATTACTATTTTGCAACAAATATATATGTTTTTTCTTTCTAAGTTTCCGGGGCACCATGCAGTTATATCCAGTGGGAATGCAGCATTACTTCCAGCTGGGAGAAGTTTGGGACAACCCAAAACTACATGTTAATAGAATTTAATTTTCAAGTCTTGTCAAGTCTTTCTTTTGTGGGTTAAGATGATCAGAAATCCTAGAACAAGCCTGACTGGCTGTGGTCTACCAGTGTGTTAGTAAAAACAGGGCAAGTTATATAAGGCCAACTAATAGAAAAGATCATAAAATTGTCAGGCGTCTTATTCATTTTCCCTTCTTTCCCCACACCAAATCACATTACTTTGTGTTTAAAGTAAAATGTAGTCAGAAATCTGTATGTAAATTGGAAAAGGCACTCTTACCTTAAGTGAAACATTTATTCACTTTATATGTTGAGGTGAATGCATAAAAATTTGGGCTGAGTTTTCAAAAAAAAAAAATTACATAACTTTTAGGCCTCTTTGTTTTTACCTGAATGATATTCAGTAAAACATATTCTGTATCAGAAAAACATGTTTAAATTCTACTCATGTTTTTCTTTTGATTCATGAAAAATGGGACACTTTGGCTGGGTGTTTAATAATCTAATTATTAAAATTTCAAAATTTTAACAACGGCGAATTGTTAATTCATCAAAAACCAACCATATTTATTGGTTCACTATTATCTGTAGTGTTTATTGTGATATCCTACCCTTGAATAGGAACTTATAAATAATTATAAGTATGGCATATATAATCACCTAAAAATAAGTTCCAATCATCTAGATAATGGATAGAATTACTTAAAGTTATAAAATAAATAGGTTACGAGATCTTTTACGATCTTCATTTTTCCTTCTGATTCAGCTTCAGCCCCACTTGTGTGTCCGAAGGCCCAGATGATCACCGCTGCACAGCTTGCCGGCGGGGATATGAGGGCCAGTACTGTGAACGGTATGAACAGACATGATACACAGAGAGTGACAGTACAAAGAGTTGTATAATAAAGCATCACAGTAGAAAAGTATTCATCATTTTCATATCTTTATTTTCATATTCTGGTAGTTTCATATTCTTTCAGAACTATTTTTATGCCTTTAGACCTTCTCCATAGAAAGTTGTTGACTTCTGTCTTATATTTAGACTTTCTCAAAGATTCAAAATTATTTCATAATTATCCAATTTATATTTTAGTGTGTGTATGTACAATCACACAAATTATATAAATTCTAGCCATGTGTTTCTTTTGATTCATGAAAAATAGGACCCTTCTATACACACCCATACACACTATATATGTAAATATATATGTGGAGCAAGGGGGCGTTTTACCAGAAAAAGAATAAATTTCCAAAAGTTTATTAGTAGTTAATAATACTAAAAAGCTGGCCGCACATGATTCTCATTTTAATTCACGGGAAACTGTTAGCTTCAACTAACGGTGTACATATCACAGTTCGGAGCACTATGGTATGATATCAGCAAGTGTATACATAATTCAGAATATAAATAGTATCAAGCATCCTTAATTAGAACTATCCAAACAATAAAGCATTTATTATTCAATTCTCCTTTTCAACAGACAAACATTATTTAAATGCTTCCTCCTACCATATTTTTTATAAAATCTGATAATGCATGTATGTAGCACTTAAACTGAATAATAACTGTAATACAAATCATAAATTAAGAGGTACATTTCCAGACTGTCTAGTAAAGTCATAATTAATATCTTCTGAATCTACATTTTCTATAAGATCAGTATCCTGGCTATTCAAGCTTATCACCACCTTTTGTAGCATGCCTAAGAACCAACACAGAAACCTCCTCTTCCATAGGAGCACAAAAGGCCTGAGATTCCCCCAGTGGCCCAGAGCCAATGACTAGTGTGGGACTATGAAAGTCCAGCTCTTTTGCCCTGAAGTTGAACAAATGTTTAGTATTATTTTATGCTTCAGAGCTTTCCGTGGAGTCACACTAAGACAGTATACCACCTGGAGTCACACTAAGACGGTATACCACCTGGAGTCACACCATCACTGGGATCCTTTCCATGTCCTGCTTCACCCACTCCTTGGCTGAATTCCTCTAGGAACACTTCTTTAAATTATTAATCTCTTTGCAAATATGAATTGATTATATCATCACCCATTTAAGAATCTTCTTTTGATATAACCAGCAATGGTTATGTTAATAATGGAAATAAGTAGGTGACTAAATAATTAAAACTAAGTTTTGTAAACTCCAATGCAGTTTCTATAACTTTGCAAAATATATTTCTGAATAATTCTATATTTCTATATGTGGTAACTCTAAGCACAACATCCAATACTTACATATATAATAGTGCATTCACAATTTTCATGCCAAGAGAAATGAACAATTAAATAACTCAAAGCCATACAAAAATCAAAAAATATTTCCAGTTGTTTTGGAGATATGTACATCCTTTGACTGTATATGTGTTGTTAATGTCCACCAGGTGCTTTGGTATTCATGGTTCAGCTAATATTCATTTCATGCCCTTGTAAACACCAGTAGGATAATGACTAAAAACATCCGTGGACACCAAGGGGATTATCTGTAATAATTTCTGAGAAAATGTTTGATAGCATAACTACATTTATAAATTGGAGTTCCCACTATCTGTGAAAGCATGTATATAGAAAAGATTGAAAGGATACACTACAATTATTGTTTTAAGGCAGAATGATTACAGAAATTTTATTTTTTTAATATCCATTAATGTTTAATCAATAGGAGTTGACAGTTCATATAGCATATAGATGAGCCAGGGTCATACTCTATCAAATGTGAATGACTTGAATTGTTTTTGCAGTTCTCAAATGTTGTTAAAGCTTTACATTCATCATCTCTAACATATAAATAATCAGGTTATATTTCCCTGAAAAATTGCTTTTATTCAGCTACATTAAACCAAAGGTCTTGGTTAAATTTTTATTGTAACCTTCCAGATAAATTTGTTCCACTTCTAAGAGCTTCTTTAAATCATTTAAATCACTTTGTGACCTGCCCAAACTCATCAACTCAGGTCTAAAACTGCTAAAATGTCTTGTGAGTAGAAACCCCTCCCATGCCATATCCTCATTACTCTTGTAATAAACTCTTTGAACATTTAATTAATTTGAACCCACTAGAATAGAATTATTTCACCTGCAAATATTAAGAAACAATAAAGTAGACTTATTTAAATGGTACTTTTATTGAGCATTTATAATATCACATTGGAAATAACAAAACCGTAAACGTGTAAAAGCCTAATATTACAGATAATATTCTTCTTGCTTTGCCCTTTCTAACCAGCACTGGGTGAATTAATTTTCACAATCAGCTGTTCAAATTTCCACAATCCTGAGCCACTAAAGATGGTCCAGTGTCATCTGCCAGTATTTATATCTTTTGGCTTCAACTTCCTGCTGTCTCTTGACTTCCTCCCATATTGGCCTATTGAACAAAAATTCTGACTGTTGATTATATATTATAGGCTGACTATATATATGATTTATTGTCCAATCCAGAATACTCAAAAGAGAGACAGGAAGTGTATTAATAATTAAGCCAGGACAACAGATAATCTGGGGCCATCCTGAGTAAACCAAAGCATAGGGTCTTGCTAGCATCTTGTAGGTAACAAACTTCCAGGAACATAACCCATAGTAGTATATACTTAGATGAAAGGACATGTAGAGAGTCAATGAATGGATTACATTTGGTTCATTCAGTTGGGATCCCTTTCTGATTTCTCAAATTGGGGTTATATATTTATTTCATTTGCATACATTAACTACTTCCGTGGATACATAATGAAAAATCCATTGTGAGGAAGATGTAGTAGAAAGGAAAGACCAAAGAATTAAATAGAAAATCTAGTAGTTTATTGCCACTTACCTTGCTTCTTTGTGTTCATTACTAAAGTTAATGGGTTGAATTATTTGGTCATTTTGATCTCTGAAATGCATGAATCTAAGAAAGCCCAGGAGTCAATATATAATTTTATTCATTTCTAATTTAAAAAAAGAAGTATGATCTAAAGCAATGGTGGCAAACTATGCCCCACAAAATTTGGCCCATTGCCTGACATGGTATCACACTCCAAATAAGAATGGTTTTTACAGGCAAACGTTTACAATTGATTTGATGATAGGAAGCATTAAATTTGAACCCCAGTTAAGTTAATTTGATACCTCAACAAGAATTCCATTCTTCTCTTTAGTAGATTGGTTTTACATTATTAGTAGATTATTATTACAAAATAATCTGTGCTCTATTGTTATTATTTTTCTATTTTGAATTTCACCACCAAAAAAAAGCTTGAAAATTTATTTCTTTCTCATTGTATGATTTTTGATTTTGCCTCCTAATCTGCAAAGCCCAAAATATTTACCATCTAGCTCCTTATAGGAAAGAAAAGCTTCCTGACCCCTGATCTGTTGACTCTGGGTATCAGTTTTGTTTCAATCAAAACTGTATTCACACAACAGCAACATATAAACAACAAAAACATAGAAAAATAACATATAAAAAAACAATTTAGAGAGATGACTTATTATTTATGTCGTTTTGTGACTGTTTAAATCCAGGTGTGCCCCTGGCTATGCTGGCAGCCCAAGCAGCCCTGGAGGCTCCT
Source organism: Smutsia gigantea (assembly GCA_032199065.1). Classification (NCBI taxonomy): domain Eukaryota; kingdom Metazoa; phylum Chordata; class Mammalia; order Pholidota; family Manidae; genus Smutsia; species Smutsia gigantea. The sequence goes on along the minus strand of JAVSCE010022753.1, from coordinate 15,065 downwards.
GCCACGAATGTGAGTGTGATCCCAGTGGCTCCCTGCCTCTGCCCTGTGACCCTGTCACAGGGCTCTGCATGTGCCGACCCGGAGCCACGGGGCAGAAGTGTGACGGCTGCGAGGCCTGGCATGCACGCGAGGGCGTGGAGTGTGTTTGTACGTACACTAACGTAGCTCTTAGTTCTGGGGCCTCGGCTCCATTTCTGTCTCATTTCCCGTGAGAAAGACGGACTCTTCTTGTTTAGCAGTAGCTAATACCGTCCTTCATTCTTTCTGACACTATCTATCCACTCTCTGCTGTTTCCCTGCTGTTTTTGTCTCCATCCTGCTGGGGTGGGCTAAGAACAGCTGAGAAAATCCTCAGCATGCTTTAGTCAGTTCATTGAAGACCTGCAACAAAGCTCCTGGAGGCATATTTTATTTTATTTTGTCCATCTCAGAGTTTGCAGTTTTACCTAAAATTGGCATTGCCTTTGGGACAGATTAAAAATCTGGGTTTATTAAATTTTTAAGAATCCTCCTGGATTTGTAATCATCTGGACAGACACTTTAAGCCTTGAATTACAACTGACTTTTCTTTTCCTAGCTTTTACAGAAATCCACGCTGCTTCCTAACTTTCTCTTGAATTACAGAACCTGGAGGCACTCGCAATGAACCTGAGTTGGCTCTTTTCTTTAAATGCTTCTGGTTTCAGTAATGCCATATTGAAAGAACATTGAATATCAATAATGAAATAAAATTCTTGGATCTTATATACATTTTAATCTAAAATAGGTTATTTATAAATTTAGGGAGAGACTGTTATACTATTGTATTCTTTTCCTTGAGGGAATACACATTAATAGGCTTAATTCTTTTTAGCAAATAGAAATGAAAACTATTTCAGTATGTTTATTTAATATTTACCTATTTCAGTATATTTATGCATGCTGTTCTGGTTTTAACATCTTATGCGTGTCTAAATCATAATAGCATTTTCATTAGAATTCTTGGTTTTGCTCTATTACCTCAAAAGTAAAGGCTGGCTTTTAAAATAATCTACAAAGTAAAGAGAGGGTGTGTTTGGGAGTATAGGTATTAAATTGTTTTTTCTATGTATTTCAACCATCTTTAATGAAAATGTAGCACACTTAAAATTTTTTTAAAAGTCAAGGTTGATGGGAGGGGAGAGATTAAATGTAATATGTGCTGTACATTTACAGTATCATTGTTACCGATATATACATACTCATTCTTCTCAAGCATAATGATATATTTTAATGATAATTGAAGTGGACTTCCAGAGTAATCCAACTAGTTTTAATAGTGTTTTCAAGTTAAATTACTTACATGGATATATATGTAACTAGATAATATTTAGATCTTCTTAATGTAAACACTAAACAGTCCTTGAATTTTAAATTATCAATTTTATCAGTCATCTAGAAGTAAAGTTGACATTAAAAGATCACATTTGGTGCAAAGCAGAAAAAATTACACCACTACATGAAATCTGTTAGACGTAAAATAATGGGATTATTTTCTGAACATTTCTCTTAAAGGGAATTGTCATTCTGCCCATCAAATAACAGTGGCTCTAAATTCTTATTCTGTTGATCAATACTTTATATACATTTAAATACATTTATAATAAGAAGACTCAACCTTTTTTCCCTGTTATATCTGTGGATTTTTAAATCTCCCAGTATCCCATGTGACACACACACAATAGTGCCATTTACAAAGTTACACCAGCCTTGTAGTGTTCATTTGCATCATTCTTGTCCCACAGGGAAATGTATTTCCAACTGCTATACATATTTAGTTCCGTTGCTCTATCCAGGAAATTTTAATATTATTCTGGAGGATTAAATGATATATTTTGCTTATACAAAAAAAGTTTTAAATTACAGGGACTTCTAAAAATATATCTAGAAAGTTTCTCTGAAACATTTATGATTATTTTATATATTAATATTTCTTTTGTACTTTTGAGATATTTGTAACATTTTTATTTTATTTCTAAGAATGTTTTCTCCTCACCCTTCATTAGGTTAACCATAAAAATTATTAAAGGGAATATCTCCAGATGTTTCTTCTTTTCTCATCTTTTAAAATTTCTCCTGTTGTGAAAAAATGTGCCATGGTTCTATTATGTTGGCATTTCCCGGGAGTCAGTTTCTACTTGCAGTTTTGAAATGAGATAAGATATAAAGACACAAGTGAGGACATAACTGACTTATCCTCAATTCTCTTTTTGATGTCTTTCTATATCCTTAAACTAAATTAGAGCAAGAAACCAAAGAACAGACTTGCCTGGCACATTTGATTGGCAGGACCTGTTTTATCATATGTGGTTACAGTGGAAATTTATAAGGCCCATGGGTGGGAGTGGATGGAGGTAGCCAGGTTGGGGCAAGAAAATATATACGTAGGAAGGGAAATGTCTTCTGAGAAAAGCTGCTTCTGAGCTTAAAGCCCATGTTACCTCAATAAAGAATAAAGGTCAGAATGGTGCTGGCTGTTAATATGGTATTAACTATAAAAATAAGATGTTTCTCCTATTAGATAGACATTGACATTAACACTCAGTTTAGTAGCATGTATTGTATAAGTAATTTTTCTAACTTTGGTTATTGTCTAGAAGAAAAAATTTAATTTGGTCTACATGATGGATTCATATATTAAAAAACAAAAGTGTCATAAATGACCTAGGCATGATTGTTGCATTATCTCAGGTGAGCTGCGTATTGGTGGAAAGACTCTATATACTTACACAAAGTTAGATTATTCTCTTACTTTATTTAACAAAAGATAAAAATTGTACTGTAGAGATCAGGCACCACAGAGCAAATGCAGAAATCATGGAAGAGTTCCCCTTGACCACCTAAATCCCTAAAAGAGACTTACAGCCACCACAAATAATTGCCAGTAAGCAATCTACAGTTTTATGATTAATTTCTTGCAGGCCACAAGCCTTTTATACATGGAGTTTCCATTACTATCATGAAGAATTTACACAATAGTCTGAGCCTTTAATAGGAAATTTTTAGACACCAGAGTCTCTCTTATTTAGTGAGATAAATTCAACCCACCAAGGTTATCCACCCTTCCAAGCCTAGGCATACCTAACCAATCTATCTACTTTCAGATCCCAGGTATTTCCTTCTGCCACATAGTTCAACATAATAGTAATTCCTTAATTACTGTACTGAGAATTTACCATTTGCCAGATGCTATGTTAAGCACTTTTACATGCTCTTCTTTTAATTCTTATAACATCCCTCTCTATTATTGTATCTATTGTGTCATAATAAAACTGAATTAGGTGATTTAAGTGACTTTTCCAAGGTTTGCAGTGACTTTTTAACAGAGCCATGACTTGAACCTAGGTCTGTCTTGCATCTCTTTCTTAATCTCCATGCTGACTCCCAATGCAAGACACAAAAAGCAAGCATGATCTTCCCAGTGGAGTCAACATTAATTAATTCAGTTATTTATTCATTTAATTTTCCTGTGCTTACAGTCCATGTTACCTCAGTGAAGAATACAGATAAAATGGCCAAAAATATATATATGATATCAGTAGGTACAGTTTTTTTTCTGCTAGCGATGGAGACTCTAAGATTTAAAACATTATGGTAGTTATAGATGCTTATTTGTCAGAGATTGTCAAGTGAAGTCATGTCCTCTATGTAGGTGAACAGATAATACTATCTGGGTGTTCAGATTTCTTTCAATGTCTTTTTATCTTGTCCTAATAGGAATAATTTGGGGCAGCTCTACAGTGTGTTCTTCTTTATGCATGTTACTGAGTTCTGAACAGGTATTTTATTGGACTTCCCAAATCAGAAATTCTCTTTAGGAAATCAGATTAATATAAAATCCAACCTACTCTTTCAACCTCATTCATAATTTACACACTATTTTATAAAATGAGAACAACCACCTGCCTTTCTGAAATTTGAGAATGAGCAAGAAAGTCATTACTTATTTAATAGTAAAGTTTTGTTTGTGAGACTCAAAACTTGAATTTGTTCATGTCCTGTTTTCTACAAACTTGTAGTTAAAATAGAAACAACTTACATGATGTTTAAAATAGATTATGAGTGGCATAGTAAAGTATATTACTCTCATGGAGAGCAGAAATTAAAATTAGGAGCTGTTGGCAAGATGCTATTCCATAGAGAGTGCCTGAAATAGCATTTTATAAATATCAAATTGATGCTTAGTTTTATTAATTACATGTGAAATATTAGAAACATATTAGCTTTATTATGTATAGTCACCATTTATCTAAAATATAACATTTAAGATGATATTTTGCTTGCCAGTGTTGCAAAAGTGATTATAAAGTGTGTTTTTTACCTGCAATATAAGAAAAGCCTAGCTAAGTGCTGTAACACACTTTAACTCTGTAAAATACGCACCTTCGGGCCATTTGGTGAAACCTGAGGTCTAAAGTTTCATCCTAATTTGATAGTGACCTGCAGACCCCATCAAGGTTACTGTTGTTAATATCCAATTGCTTGCAAGGATCTTATCACAATACTTAATGTAGAGGCGCTCATATATTATCAGGAGAACACTGCCATGCTCTTATAATCAAAGATGACTACTAATGGCAGTTATTGTTCGCTGTATAAGAGAGCAGAAACAAAAGAGTGAAAAGTGTTTGATCACTGTAAAGAAAATGGGATGCTCTATAAAAGATGATAAAAAAAATCCATTGACTTCCAGATGCTATTTAATGAGCTTTGACCTTAATTGATGGACATGTGATTACCCTCCAACCTTGCTCCTTAAATGCCATCCTCTCTCTGGCCCCGCTTAGTCCCCAAGCCCTAGTTCCTATTCAAAGGTCGGTATGTTACTATAGTTTTCTACAACTCTAAACCATCACATGCTGTTCAAATCCAGGTGTCAGGGAATCTGTAAAGGTGACATCTGTTTATGCTGTTTGAACCTTTTCCACATGTTTTGTTAGTGCCAGATGCTTTGAGTTTCCTGTTATCAACTTCAGGTCCAGGCTAACCATGTCATAGAATAGCAACTATCACTGTGACTCTTGATAATTTTCCTGGTTATTGGCAGTTGGTCTCAGTGGTTTGTATGTCACATTGAGAAAGTCACTCTATTAATGGATTTTAAGGAGTTATGCTGTTGAATTGTCATAGGAGGTTGATCACTATTTCCTTTATTTTTTGTCAGGCTTTAATTTAAGAATGAACTCCATTTGATTGCAGTTTTTGCTCCGCTAGATCCAGAAAGTTTATTGATTTTGAAGAACAATAGAATCCTATGATCAAAGTCAGAAAAATTGTATAAATAAGATAGCCTGGTTATCTCCTTTTCTGTGGTGTCCCTGAAACAGACTGTCTCCAGAGGCCAGGAAGCATGCTATTATGAAGTGACTCTTGAAGGTTTGAATTCTGGCAGCATACAAACTGTAAGACATTAGATTAGTCAGCTTTTCTAAACCTCGTTTCATCATCTGTAAAATGTAATACACATATGCAAAGTAAGTTAAATGTATGTTCAGTAAATTCTGGGCATTATCTTGGTTACTATTTGACCATTTTTTTCAAAAGCATGGTAATTTGTGAAGCTCACCAGTTTCTGATGAAATATTTATGTTAGGCAGAATTCTGGTTTTCTATAATTATCTGTAATTCTAGGCTGTTTAAAAACACCTTTTATGATCACTATATATTTTCTCATCTCTTTAAGTTCTTCCCATGGCAATATCTGTAGATTCATAAATATCCCCACTGTGACTATTTTTCTTTAAAATAAGGGTATTAAAAATACTTACTTCATAGAATTGCTATAAACATTAGTTGAGATAATGACAAGATACAACATATTGCTTGCTATGTAGTGAATATTGTGTAGATAAAAGCTACTGTCCCATTATTATTGTTTCCATTTGATTTTTGAAAAGCTACACCATACTTGAACTATGTTGAACTTGTTTTTCATATACATTTAAGTACAGAACTCTGTTTTAACATTATATTAAATAACACATACACAAACATAAAAATCTTAAAATTATATAAAAATTATGTAAGTTGTATATTATACAATAAATTATATAAAATATATGAATATAAATTATATATGATAAATATATAAGAATCTATAATAAATATATGTAAATTATATATTATAAATATAAATTACATATATAGCAACTTGGTACATGAACAAATTTATCAGCCTCATCTGAAGCCTTCAGAAGAATTCCTTTCCCTTTATTCAAAGACATCACAAAGGAAGCATTCTTAATTAGTTTAAAACCAAATTTTTATTTTAGAAGATACTTATTTATATATAATAATAAACCCTAAATATATGCTAATCTAAAATTTTCTCCTTGAAAGGGAAAGGGAAAAGAGAAATACAAAATTCACATCAACAGCCTAAATGTAGAAGAATTAAATTAAAACATGCCTATTAAGACAACAATTTTATCTTGTATTAGAAATGTGGATTTACTCATTTTATCCCTATTTGATTAGAGCAGACAATTTATGTATATTTACCTAAAATTGGTTAATAGGGTTGGCCTTTTCCAGAATACTTGGTGTGCTCATGTTAGCTTTCCTTTCTTTGGTTTGGCTGCAGTGTGTGAATTTTTTGTGACAGTAAGCCAGTAGTTATTATGCATGAGGGACTCTGATAGAAATGCAGTATTTTGTACTAATTGCTAACAGAAAGATCTGTAATATCAGCTGCATGATTTGTCCCTTACATGATAACGATCTGAATTTAGTACTGCATTTGTTAATATTAGACACAAATTTATCCTGACACTTTTATAGGTAAAGCCTCAGAAACATTTAGTCATGTAAAATATAATCATAGTCTTGAAATATTTGCTTCTGCTCCCAGGCACTTTAGGCAGGATCTCACCTGATATCCTATTTCTATTGCTGAGTAGGAGAATGGTTTGGAGAGGTTCTTTTGGGGCCCTAATTATAAAATAGGTGTTAATTTACACTGAGCAATTACTTCACCCTTATCAAAGAACAATTGTTTACATCATGTGAATATTCCATGTCTCTATTTACTCTTCAAATCTCCCCTATCATAGTAAATTAAATGTGGTTTTAGTTTGCATTCCCATTTCCAGTGTTTATTGCTAGACATTCAGACTTTTTGAAAGCAAATCAAACTTGTGGTACAAGTTAAATATTTTGTGTCAGAATAAAATAGCAAACCATTATGTAAGAGGCACATTTCTCCCATGTGTTTAACTTATAACTATATGAACTAGACTTACACAGAAGCTTTGAAAATAATCCCCATAGCTGTTCTTCGTAAGTCTTTCTGACCCATTTGGACAGGTGTCAGTATGTTACTTGGAGTATACTATAAAACGTACCTTTCACCTAGGGAGATGTGCTTTCACCTTGTTCCCCAAAAAGCAAATACGGATACCATAGGACATGGGATAACAATAGACCTTTGGGTACAGATACATAAAATAAAATGTATGAGTCCTTGAAAGAGCAATTAAATACATTTTCATTTCAACAACTGAAGATGAGGAAACAAAACAGATGGGCAGGAGGTAGAATAAATGAGAGAAAACTCAGTATTCATCATGCCTCTTGGCACTCTAGCTCACCAATTTACTCTGTCATATATTACAGTAAATCAGATGTAGTTCTGCATTTCAGTCCCTGATTTATTATGTAAGGTAAAAACTGAGAAGACTGAGAAAAATATTCCCTGGAAATTTCTGGAATCATCAGTAAGGAGCCCCTACCCATACTGTTATCAATGAGCTGACTCAATTCTTTCATCGTAATGGGTAGGTTATAAATTATAAGTAAGTTAGAGAAAGGGCTGGCAAAGGAATACTGAAAAACACACCGCCCTAAAAAGCAGGGTGAGACATTGTATCATCAAGTATCTTCAAGATCTTGAAAAAAGCATATGGCTTCCAAAATAAATTATAAAAAAAAAAAAGCATATGGCTTGCTCACAGCCTGGGAACATCTACCCAAAATACATCTTCACAAGAAGTTGACTTGAATTTTTAAACAATAATGAACTTGGACTCTGTAGGAAAGGAAGCTTTGTATTCTTCGTGACTTTTAAAATTAAAAATTGTTGCTAATATTTGCTTTTAACCTATAAAGTGCAATTCCTAAGTCTCTGATCTGAATTCACATTCTAAATAACACATGCAAATCTTGGGAAAGTGTATCAGTTATCTATTGGTTGCACTCCAAAAATCTGTAGCCTAAAACAACAGATGTGTGTATCCTCAAGATTCTGTAGGTTGGTAGTTTGGCTGGGTTCCAGTGGATCAATGGGTAGTTCTTTTGTGGTCATGCTTCGGTGGGGGGGGGTCCCAGATGGCCTTATTCACGTGACGGGGCCTCTGCTGGAGTGGTCGGGACTGCTTTTCTCTTGCTCACATGGCCTTCGTTCTTCAAGGAGGCTTATCTGGGATTGCTCATAAGGCAGCAGGTTCCAAGAATGGGGAAGCAGAAACTTTGAAACTCCTTGAAGCTGAGTCTCAAGGGTCGCACAGTATCACTCCGATCCAAAGAGTGTCATAAAGCCAACCCAGATTCAAGGAGAGGGAAATAGATTCTACCTTTTAATGGGAGGAGAAGCAAAGAAGTGGGAACCATTTTTAACTCACCCCAGAAATGAGCATTGCCTTTTTCTGGTCAGTAGTAACCCATCTGTGTTGTTTCTTTCCTGATCATGTCTTTTCTTCTCCACACCTCTGTTCCAATAACTCTTTCCTGGGTCAAAACTGAATTGCCTCAGGCAGGTATTGTTACACTCATCGCCTTGACATCAGTCAGTCTCTGACACTCCAATCACGAGACAGTTTTCTCTAACTTTTTTTATCCTTTTCTCCTGTTCCTCACATATCACCTTCTCGCATTCAAATATTTCCTATGTGGTCAATCTCCCTCCCTCCCTCCCTCCCTCCCTCTCCTCCCTCTCCCTCCCTCCCTCCTCTCTCTCTCCTCTCTCTCTCTCCCTCCCTCCCTCCCTCCCTCCCTCCCTCCCTCTCTCTCTCTCTCTCCCTCCCTCTCTCCCTCCTCCCTCTCTCTCTCTCTCTCTCTCTCTCTCTCTCTCTCTCTCTCTCTCTCTCTCTCTCTCTCTTTCTCTCTCTCGCACGCGCTCCCTGCCCTTCTCCCTTCTGATTCCCTGATCTTCCAAATATTGCCTTTCTTCCACAAAGGTAGTAGTAAACAAATATTTATTGTTTGTTTATGTTTATTGATGTGAAAGACATTTTCCTATTCACTGTAATCAAAAGTGAGTAAGGTCTCTTTTCTGGTGAGGGAGAAACAATATATAAATAAATAGATAAATTAATTAACATGCATAGGTCACATGGGACTCTTCCTAAAATGCGGTCTATTTCACTAGATCTGGGGTTGGCAGCCCAAGATGATCCATTTTTAATAGGCTCCCAGGTGATGTAAATGCTGCTACTCTGGTTGCCACTCAGGGTGTGGTGTACAGACCAGCAGTATCAGTATTCACCTGGGAGCTCGTTATAAAGGCGTATTTTCAGGCAGAGGATCAGAAACCAGGTGATTTAATCACCTCTTGAGTCAGAAACGCTGGCGATATGGCCCAGCCTTATTTAAGAGTCCTTCAGATGACTCCAAGACCCGCTGAAGTTTGAGAACCAGTGTGTCGTGGTTTTTAGACATCACCAATTTGGCGCGTAACTGTGTTCCAGGTTGTGTTTCTGTAATTGTTTGTAGCAGGTCTGTTGAAGCTTCTCAAGCCCTTGCTTGCTACAAAGCTCTCTTCCTTTCACTCAGTTTCCATGCAGACTAATTTCTCTTTCATTCTGGCTAGGATAAGAGAAAGAGATACAGCTCTAATTCCAGACTGGAGTTCCTGCCTCCAAAGTCTCTTTGTTCACTCCACTTGGAAGGTGCCAGGAGCTTGCAAAACCCCTGCAGGTGATGCTCTACAATGGCAGGTGACACCTGCACCAAGCTGATTTATTAAAAGCCCTGCTGCGGCAATTTAATCCCCGTGAGGGGTCATTGTAGCTTACCTTTACCTGCTGTCCTATCAAAAAAATCACCCTCTGTACTACTGCTTTTTGTTTACAAGCTTCAGTTAATGGTATTCTCTCCATTAGGCAACTCAGGGGAGTGCTGTTTAGAGAACTAACTGAATTCTTGCTAGTTTGGGTCATGATTCAAAGCTGCTCCAGATCTCGACATTTTCCATGTTAATGTGTTTCCCTCTCTTCTAACACATGTAGAATTTGGATTCCTCTATCTGCAGAATATAAGCTAGAGCATAACTGTACACACAAGTGCATATCAGAAATTCGGTAGTACATGCTCATTAGTGGGGAAGTGACACCTCATTACTCTGATGCAGAAAATAAGATAAATTTTGAACTAAAAAATTCACTGAATATGTACATTTTAAAAAACCCTCCAAAAGAATCAGTATGTTTTCATTGTGCATATTATACTATTGATGAGATTCATTTGGCATGGAAGAAACAATCCATTTTTCCTCTCTACCAACTCTATCACCAGCCTACCCTCACCACCATATCTGAATGGTCTGTCTTTCCAATTATTGAAAAAATGATTGAACATCAGCATTTTTGGCTGCTTTCAGAACGAAATTCCCCTGGCCCTTAGCAATCATTGACCCAGACTAGATTAGGTTCATCATCAATGTAGGACTTTGTGGGGCTGCATCTAGGCATGGGTGATAATGTGCTGAAAGGCTCAAGAGGAAAGGTTGGCAAATAAGTGAGTATATAAATAAGTATCATGAGACAAAAATAATTATAAAAAGCTCTTTTAACTTTATTTAAAAGTTCATCTTCTCAATAAATGTCGAACTAAAGAGTCACAGTTTGGGGATATGTAATATGCACGATACATGAAGCAGGTGGAGCCTCAGCTGTTATAGATACTTTACGATGCATTCTAACGTGACACTACCTTCAGGTACACTGTTAGCCTGCAGAGCATATTGTATTGCCTGGCTACAGATTTCCTCTAAACTGATCATGTGGGAATTTCTGGGGTATTTATACTGTCTCACCTCTCCTTTAGTACTGCTGCAATACATTTATTTCCCTCAAAATCCATTTGCTGCTCCTGTTTGGTTCCTCAGTTCGTATCATCATCCCTGTGTCAGCAGGCATATCTGCTCTTTTGTTGTTCTTTTCATCTTTTTTTTTCAACTTTCATCCATTCAGAAGTGTTAATTATCTGAGATGAGAAGCATCATCTTTCACAAGATCATACTTGGGCCATAAGTATTTCATAGTTGAGATCTTTGCACATCTGCCTGGGATGTTTAGCAGAAGTAAATATTCTGTGTCGCTTCCCTTTCACAGTCTGCGGAGATGAATGCACGGGCCTTCTTCTCGGAGACTTGTCACGCTTGGAGCAGATGGCCATGGGCGTCAACCTCACTGGCCCGTTGCCCGCGCCGTATAAAATGCTGCATGGTCTTGAAAATGTGACTCAGGAACTAAAGGTGGGTTGGAGCAGCAACAGCCAGAGGCAGGGAAAAGATGAGAGAAGCTTCTCAAGGGGGCTATGGCATGACTGGTAAATGTTCTTCTGTGATGCCGAATCAAGCCAAGTAGCCATTAGGGAAATTCAGAGATTTTTATAAACCACTGTTTTTTAAACTTGAGAACTATAATATACAGATAGCTATTAAGGAAAAGAGGATCATGTACTGCCAGTGTTTGGCCTAAATCAGTTTTATTATGTTACTTAAATATGTACAAACATAAAATCAGGTATGAACTCCTTACACTTATAGCTCAATAAAATCAAAACACATTAATCCTTAATCCTTACAAAAGCTGAAAAACCAATAAAATTCAAATTAAAAACATTAATATAAAATAACAGATGATTTTTGCTAAAAGCAAATTGCTGCATCCAGTTAAGAATATGATACTGATTCCACACAGCTTCTTTCATCAGTATGTTAAAAATGTGGTAACTCAGTTATCCTACGATTCTACAGTTGGAACTAGACAGCCCCTTGCAAGGGGTCCTGAGATGACATTTGGCAGCATTTGACAAGTTTGTGTGATTTATGTGCTCAGTCCGCCATTTGATCAAACACACGTGCAAATATAGGTGCTGAGATGAGGTGGTTATATTTACCTGTGTCCCAGAAATGTTTACATCAACTTTTAAGTTATCAAAAACACAAGACTAAAATTTTGTTCCAGAGAACTAGTAGACCTTTGCAAATGTATCATCAAGAGCCAATTTGAGAAACACTACCCTAAAACATTGTTAAAATTTTCAGTAGTTAATAGGATAGGAGAAAAGGTTAAGGAAATCAGGGTTTCATCTGAAAAAGATGTAAGGTGACTACTTATACACTATCAGTCAATTATCAGGTATTTATTGAGAAATTCTGGAACGCCCCAGTAGTGCACTTGGTTCTCTGGGGGTTTCATGACTCCTGTAATGTAGTCACTACTCTCAAGAGGCTTGGAGTTCTATGTGACTAAAAAAAATTTTTTTAATAATAGTTAAAAAATTACAAAAATACATAATTACCACATGCTTTATAAAGATTTGGCATGCACTAGAGTACAAAGATTGGAGAAATAGGTAAGATTCAGAATAACCAGGGACTGGGTCATTATTGAGAGTGTAATTTGTGTTGGAACTTGAAGGATAGACACAGTTTTAATAAGCAGAGAAATATATTGGTGAGCACTGGAGGAAGAAATCTGAGATTTATTCACTGGACATCACACACTCTTCTAGGGAATGTATTCTTTAGTCCAAACCAGGCCTTTAAGGTAAGTATCATTATCCCTATTTTCTGTAAGAATAAACCAATTAAAATGATAGTGGGAGTTACTAGACTGTTGAGTAGCTCTATGCTAGGCAACTGGCTGAAGTCTTACATGGATTATCATACATAAATCTTACAGAAACTGCAAAAATAGGAAAGAAGTACTGTATCATCCACATTTTTTTCAGGTAGGGAAACTAAGGCACAGAAAAGTTATATGAGAGATGCAAGGTCACGTGGCTCCTGAGTGTAGAGCTGGGATTCAGAGAGAGACAGGACAAAGCTGCAGTCTGTGAGAATGAAGCCACCTTTGCAAAGCTCAGGGAGAGAAAATAAATTGCCCAGGACGACCCAGCCCATGAATGATGAGGTCTCCCTGACCCTCCACGCATACATAATCTCGCCACTTAGTCTGACAGAGCCGTGTAGGCAGAGGCACGGCTGTGAATTAGCAAGACTGTTCGGCAGACATTGGAAGTCAGGCCTGCTCGTGGAAGATAAAGCTGGAAACTTGAGTGGGGAGAGGCAGGGGGACCCAAAGGCCACCCTTAAAGCCAGACAGAGGAATCTGAATTTACCTTATAGGCTAAATATTCAGGAATGTGAAGAGTTTTAATAAAGAAGATCCTGACCTGTTATTTTCCTGAGACAGTAGTCCCGCTTACCCGCGGTTTCCGTGACGTTACAGTCAACCACGGTCCCGAAGCGGATGGTCTCTTCTTCTGACATTCTGTCAGAAAGCCAGTAGTAAGTCTAACTGTATCACAGTGCCTGTGTCGCTCACCTCACTTCATCACATCACGTAGGCAATTTATCATCTCACGTCATCACAAGAAGGCAGAGTACAGACAGTATTTTGAGAGAATGACCACATTCATATAACTTTTACTATAGTATATTGTTATAATTCTACTTTATTAGTTATTGTCGTTACTCTCTTCATCTGCCTAACTTATAAATTAAACTTTTTCCTAGGTATGTGGGTATAGGAAAAACAGTGTATATAGGGTTCAGCCCTGTCTGCAGCTTCAGGAATCCATTGGGAGTCTTGGGAAGTATCCCCCATGGGTGAGAACGGGCCACTTTACAGGCAGGAATACAAAGAAAAGAAATTAAACTAGAAAAGCAAATACTTCAGTAGGACATACACTTTTTTTTTAAGTAATACTTAAACAGTGATGAAGTACTGAAAGGCCCTCTTAGAGATCCCAACCTGTACGCATCACCGAAGCCCAGGGGATACAGTTATCTCCCTCCTGAGAGCAGCTGAGTATTGGTCAAAATGACCCTGATTTTCCTTAAATTCCAATCCTTCTTGATTCTGTTCGTGTTCTTCTTCTAAAACTCAATTAATGTCTGTATATCTGGGGTCCCACTTTGATATGTTAAAGCTGTAAGCAAGTGATTAACCTCTTTTCTCATTTCCTTTCATTGTGTCAGTGCCCCCCGGTTCCAGCCAGAGACCACCAAGAACAAAGTTGGATTTATTAACTCAGTGCAACAAGGGACACTGCACATCATGGGGAATTTGGGGGCATCTTGATAGGAGTGTTAGGAATAACTTACAGTGTTTGGGTTGTTCAGGGGCAGGTTCATTGAAGAAGTGATTTGGGTTGGATCAGGGGCTCTTAAGAAATGAGAGCAATCCTGTAATTGTATAATTGAGTATTCTAATGAAACTTAATCTAGAAGGAGGGAAGGATAAAAGGAAGCTACAGCTGTCAAACAGCAAAAGGATTTTTTGATACTTTCATGGTCTGCACACAGACCGTGGTTTTGTCTGTGCTTACCCAAGATTATGGTGTGCTCTCATTTTTCCTGGTTTCATTCATCACTGTCAGAGTGACCCAGTCTAATGTTAGTGTTCTGTGAGGTTATGTTCAATAGGAGAAGAAAACAGCCCGGCTGTGCGTACCAGGCCAGCTCCTACGGCACTGAGGCCGGGCCCGTTAGTCAGTGTGTAGGCACATCCCTCTGTCAAGGGCTGTCTTCCTCTTTCTTACATGTAAACTGTATCTCTGTTGATCGAATGGAAGGCTGAAAGACTTAGAGCTCCTCTGGACTCTACTCTTCTGGCCATGTGTAAGTTTCTTAACTCTTTTCAAGATAGTTTCCTCATACACAAATCAAATAACATTTACCTCATAGAACTGTTGTAAGAATAAGTGAAAAAACAAAAAGGCCTAGCACATATTAATTTCTCAATAAATTACTGCAGTTGTATTATATGCCAGAATGTTCTGCACACCACTTTGTGTATACATGTCCAATTAAAATGGTT